>JAHIAM010005367.1:0-61227 GCA_021605205.1 Aegilops longissima
ATTATACCTAACTCTGACGGCAAGGGACAAGAGTAATAAATGCTCGTCCCTGTCGCCTAAACAGTGCAACAGGGACCGTCAAGTGCGCCACCGTTTGCCACGATGGTAGCTTGTCAGCGCCGCTTATCGCTGCTTCCCGCTGGCTGCACAGCCCTTTGACACGCGTGCCTGGAATAGCCCCATGGCGACACGTTGGCGGATGAGCTGGAGCTGAGATGAAGAGAGGTTGCCTGCCACGGCAAGCACCTTGCCGCGGCTGAATCCTTGTCGCGCTTGGGAGCTTGTCGATCACCAAGCCTTCCCGGCAATCTCCTCTTGCCGGGGTCTTGTTTCCTTCGTGCCTTGAGTGGCCTTCCCGGCAAGCTCCTCTTGCCGGGGCCTCGATTACTTTGTTCTTGAATGGCTCCAAAGGAGCCGCGGAGGACCTTGGCGGTCACTAGGACAGCCCTACTGCGGGGTGCTGCAACTGCCCGTGCACGAGTTCGGGATACTAGGGTACCCCTACTCTAGTACACCGACAGGAGCACCCGGGCTTGGGCCACACACGGCGCCGAGCTCTGTTGGGCCAGGCCCAAAACAGTGCACGGGCACGCGCCTAGATTACGCCATTACTCGCCCCGGACCCACCACGTCCCCCACGAATGGTACGCGCCGGACGTGGCATCGTGGGGGAGATTGTGGGGGCTTTCTTTAATTGGAAAATCGGAACGTCCGCCCCTCTCCCCTTATAAGCAGGGAAACAGGGGCAAGACGCCCACCTTGCCATTGCTGTCATATCAAGAAAACCACCGCCGCTCCCCCTTTCTTCTCAAGTCCAAAGAGAGCGACGCTCCACCCCATCCATTGCCACCGGCACCACCAACGCCGTCGAAGAGAGCGACGCTCCGCCCCCTCCATTGCCACCGGCGCCACCAACGCCGTCGACCTCCTCCACCACCTCCCCCCATGGCTCCGAAAGCCGACAAGGGGAAAGGCGTGAAATCGGCCGAGGCGCAGCGGCTCGCGGTGCTGCGGAAGGAGCAGGCCATCTTCGACCCCCTGCTCAACGCAAAGGAGCTGCGAGAGCTGTCTTACCTCTTCTGGTCGACGGAGACGCGGGCGCACCCGTGCACGAGGATGATCTCCGCCGCCACATCCGAGAAGGTTTCCGTCGGGTACCCCTTCTTCGCGCTTTTCTTCCACTGCGGGCTCTGCCCGCCCTTTTCCGAATTCTTTTTGCGACGTCATGAACACATATGGCCTCCGCCTCCTTGATTTCTCCCCCAACACTGTCCTGACCATGGCGGTTTTCGCACACCTCTGCGAGAACTTTGTCGGAGTCCACCCAAATGGAGCACTTTTCCGCCACTACTTCATGCCCCGTGTTGAGAGAGGAGAGCTGCTTGCCGGAGGGATTGCATGGATCTCCAGAATCGGCAAGAAGGAAGCATATCTTGATGGAGAGCTGCGCAGCAAGTGGGAGGAGTGGAGAGCCGATTGGTGTTGGATCATAGAGGACCCGCGGCCTTTCACTGCCTGCGCCAAACTCCCATAGTCTTGCTGCAACGATTGGAGCAACTTGGCGCCGGAGGATGCCAAGTTGAAGATTGCCGTGACCCGGATCTTGCGCCTCAGGCATGCCGGGCTTACCGTAGGAGCTGTTGGCGCGGATTTCCTTCGCCGCCGCATTGCGCCCTTGCAGGAAAAGGGGAGGCCAGCTTGGGAGTTCCAAAACGCGGCGGACATCATGAGGCTGCGTCCGGGCCTCAACTGGAACTTCACTGTCTTGGAGCTGGATGCCATGCTGCGGGAGCTGTTCAAGCCTGATGCAGATCACCCCGAGTGGTTCATGTTGCCGAGGGGAGTCGTGCCTTTATGCAACAACTCGTCGCTTGACCGCATCCGCGCGATGATGCCGTTGTGCGATTCCCATGGAATCGCACCAACTTGGCAGGTGCCCGCCGACGACATCGTGCAGCAGTTCTTCGACAACTTGGAAGAAGTGCCGATCCGTGCCGACGAGCAGAAGTGGCTCACCCGCGACACCACCGAGGAAGAGATGGCGCGCATCGCCACAAGGTTGCAGGAGGCGGCAGAAGCTCCTGCCGCCGGCGTGTTTGGGTTCACCGTCGAGGAGGCAGAGGCAGCCGAGGCGGCAAGCCTTGCCGATCGAGAGGAGTTTGTCGGTGAGGAGGAGCAGGCCGAGCCCGACGCTGAGCCGAACGAGCCTGCCGGGGGCGCCTCCCCTCCGCCGTCAAGTAGCTTGCCGCGGGAGGAGCCCGCGCCCCCTTAAGAAGACGCCTCGCAAGACCGGAGAAGTGGCGGGCGGCAGGCAGGCCAACAGCCGCCTCGCCGCCCGACGCGCTCCACCGCGGCAAGCACTTTGTTGCATGAGCGCCTCATGCCGCCACAACAACGGGAGCGGGGCCTTCTGGAGCCACGGCCCCCGCACCCGCCAAGCGTCCGAGGGATCCTACTCTTCTAGCTCGCCGCACCGGAGCGGAATTTGACTTCTCCGCTCTCAGCTCCGAGGAGGAAGAAGAAGAAGAGTAAGATCTTGTCGCTGCTACTTGTAATTCTTCAATTGACTGCTTTATCTTGTATCTGACTTGCTTCATTCTGAGCTTTTTCCTTTTTCAGGACGCTGGCTCAGAGGGCATCAAAGAGAGCCAAGACTCCGGTGGTGGTCATTGAAGACGAATCTCCCGTGGCGACAGGAGGCACGTCTGAGATCCCGTTGCCGGATCCGGCAACCCTTCCCCTAAGCAGCCCCCAGACATCCCCCAGCATAAGTGTTCGAATTATCTCTTACGGTTCGGTGTGCATGGGTGCTCCTTCTTTACTGATATCTGACTTGTTGATTTGTGTAGGAGCAGAGCAGCCTCATCAGGAGGCCCCGGAAGTCACCCCCGAAGTTCTGTCTGCTTCAACCACGCCGCCGAGGGAGAATTCTCTGGCAAGGGAGCGCTCTCCGGCAAGGGAGGCCTCTCCGACAAGGGGAGCTTCTCCGACAAGGGACAGCGCCGACGACCCTACGGTGGTGGAGACCGCGGCTACAGATCCTATTGCAGGTAATCTCCCTGCCTGAAAATTTCCTGCTTGACTGGTTCTTTCTTTCTCAGATCCATCCGCCGGAGAGCCGAGGGAGACTGAGGTTGCCGGCGAGGAGGACGCTCGCGGCAACAATGACGACGCCGCCAACATGGAGGAGGAGGCCGACTGCCGTGCAGAGGCTGGGGAGGGTGCAGCGATCGTCTCGGCGACCCTGCTGCCGCGGGGCGCCAGCGCCACGCCGACCGCCGATCCCTCCGCCACCGATGCAGCACCAGCTCGAAGAGCCCCAGCCAGCGCCTATCTGAAGGCCGCGGCGGCGTCTTCATCAAGCTTCCATGGGCGTCGAGCTCAGGCGCCGGTCGAGGAGAGACCTTCGACGTGGAGCTGCTCGCCTCCAGCTGGGCTGTCCTTTGGTTGGCGCAAGCAGCAGCAGCGATGGCGAAGTCGAGGAGGAGCAGCTACTGAAGAAGCTGCTGTCACTCTACCGCGCCCGACAAGCTAAGCTGGAGTCGCGGGAAGCACTTGTCGCGAGGGCGGGAGCTGACATGGAGAAGCGCGCAGAAGAGCTCCGGCGCGCCAACAAAGAAACTCTCCGGGACGTAGCAGAAGCGCGGGAGCAACTTGCTGAGGAGCGCACGGCCTTCATCCTGGAGAAGGCCGAGGTCGAGGAGCAGCAAAGGCTTGCCGGCAAGAAGCTCTCTGCGCAAGAAGGTGAGCTGGCGCAGCGGAAGATCAACCTCGATAGCTATGAGGAAGATCTTGCCGCGCGCGAGCAATCAATTGGCGGAGCACTCAAGGAGGCAAAGGACGCCACCGCAGCTGCCGAGGCCGCCAAGAAGGATTTGGAGACGAGGGTGGCACAGCTGGAGGCCACCCTCCAGAAGAGCGAAGAGGAGGTCACCGGGCTGAAGCGCGAGCGCGAGAAGGACGCCTACACTCTTGGCGAGCTGCAGGGTCGTTTCGCGGAGAAGATCAAAGAGCTCGACGCCGCCAAGGACTCCAAGGCGGATCTTGAGATGAAGCTAGCTACCCTGACGGAGACGCTGGACGGCGCCAAGGAGCGGGAAGTGGGTTTGCTGGAGAAGATTAAGGCTAACGAAGAGCTGTTGGCGAATGCCGCGACTATCCAGGATACCCTCAGGGAGAGCGTGATGCACTGGACAGAGGGTCTTGTGGACACTGCCGCCACCATCCACAATGAGTTGATGGAGCTGGGGATGGCGGATCTTGGGTACTCCACCGACGAGAGCCTTCAACCCAGCGCCAAGCTCAGCCTGTTCTTCAAGGGCGTGTTGACGGGTCTCCAGCGGCTCCGGGAGGAGATCCCAAAGCAGCTGGCCGACGAGTCGCGCCAAATCTGCGCTGGGGCTCTCCAGAAGGTGCTGATGAAGGTGGCCTTCCGCAATCCAGGCGTCAGCTTCGCCAACGTCCTCAAGTCCCTGCCGCCGACTGCTGACGTCGAAGCACTCAAGGCCCTTGTCGCACCCATCGTGGATAGGGTGAGGGGAGTCAAGAGGCTCAATGGCGACCGCGTGGACTAGGCCGCCAAGTTTATCTCTCCCTTGTCGCTGCAGATCATGTTTAGGAGAACAATCTATTAGATCTGCGACAAGTTATTTTGTAATATACTCTATCTTAGGCACCGATTGCAATGTTATTTCCTTTACTTGATTCCTTCCTTTGTATGCTTGTGCCTTACGCTTTTAGGGAACTTGTCGGCGCGGGCACCTTTACCGCGAGCGCTGAGTGCGGAACATTAGCAGCCTGCTGGCGATGCCGCCTCCGACAAGCAACCTTGTCGCAACTAGTTGCAGCACACTTAAGTTGTTGAGCGGACTCGAAACAAAGTAAGGGTGCAAACTAGCCACGAGTTGGTTCCTCCGCGCACAGGTTTTCCATACAAAGTACTATCGTTCGAGGAAGATAACTTTAAAAATTTAAAAACTGATTGCTTAAACTTAGCAACTTAGCTTTTCTGTCGTTTGCTTCCCGGCAAGGCGATACTTCCTCGAGCGACACTTGGTGGCCCACACCATTATCTTCTCCTTCCCCCCCGGTTAACTTGTGGGTGGATGAACCTTCCTCTCTTTTGAGTAGAAAGAAGAGAAAATAAAGTTATGGAGCCTAGTGGCTCGTTATCGCTTACCGGGTGTGGATGCTGCACAAAATGTCAGATAACAAATGCATAATAATGATGAAAGCATGAAATTGACAAGTTGTGCGCAACACATGAGCTTTACTGATGCACGGGGTCTACGCCCGGCTTTGTACAAAGGATTACATGCAACATCGGCAAGACTTGTACAAAAGGGTGGTTGCCGGAATGGGTTCCGGCAACCGCGCCCTATGGGTAAAACTTACGAAGATGCTCTATGTTCTAGGAGTTGCTCCCCGGAACGCCATCTTCGGTCTCTAGGCCGACAGCGCCAGGCCTAGTGATTCGTTTCACCCGATAAGGGCCTTCCCACTTCGGCATCAACTTGTTGGAATTCTTGGCGGACTGAACGCGCCGAAGAACAAGGTCGCCTTCCTCGAAGCTTCTGGCATTAACTTTGCGGCTATGGTAGCGGCGCAAAGCTTGCTGGTAACGAGCAGCTCGTACAGCAGCCTGAAGACGATCCTCCTCGAGGAGCAGCGCGTCATCTTGTCGCAGCTGCTCTTGCTCAAGCTCATCATAAGCGAGTACTCGAGGCGACCCGTATACGAGTTCCGTGGGGAGAACTGCCTCTGCTCCATAGACTAGAGCAAAAGGTGTCTGGACAGTGGCTCGATTTGGCGTCGTCCTGATCGACCAAAGAACCACCGGCAGCTCCTCAATCCAGTTTCTTCCACACTTGCGCAGCCTGTCAAAAGTTCTGGTCTTGAGTCCTCGCAGCACTTCATCATTTGCCCTCTCTGCTTGACCGTTGCTTCTCGGATGAGCACCAGAAGCAAAGCAGACCTTGGCGCCAAGATCTTGGACATACTGCATGAAGGTGCGACTCGTGAATTGGGTGCCGTTGTCGGTGATGATCCGGTTAGGAATCCCAAAACGGCAAACAATTGACCTGAAGAACTTGACTGATGACTGTGCTGTCACCTTCCTCACTGCTTCCACTTCCGGCCACTTTGTGAACTTGTCGATTGCGACGTAAAAGTACTCAAAGCCCCGACTGCTTTCGGGAAGGGGCCGAGATGTCGAGCCCCTGGACCGAAAATGGCGGGATAAAGGGATCGTCTGGAGAGCCCTGAGCTGGCTGGTGTATCTGTTTTGAATGGGCCGCACGCTTCACACTTGGTTTCTTGTGCGATTGCATCACGGAGGCTGTCGATCAGAAGAAACCTTGCCGGAAAGCTTTGCGGCAAGTGCTCTTCGCCAATGTGGTGACCACATATGCCTCCGTGTATCTCGCCAACAGCTTTCATCCATCTTCCCGAAGAATACACTTAAATTTCACACCGTTGAGTCTCCTTCTGTACAGGATGTTGTCGACAAACTGGTACATACTTGACTGCCGGGCTACTTTTTCCGCTTCTTCTTGCTCTTCGGGAAGTTCTCCTGTCTGAAGGAAATGGACGATCTGCTGCGCCCATGCTGGAGCCTGCGGCTCGACAACAAGGACTAAAGACACATCTGCCGCTGCGGGAACATCAGCTTCTACGGCAAGAACCTGCGGTTCAGCTGGAGCTTGATGATCCCTGACAAGCTTGCCGGAGCAAAACTTGTCGGGAGCGTCTGCTTCAACGGAACAAACCCTAGGGCTTGTCGGAGCAGACTGCTCCTCAGCGATATCTGCGTTGATTTTGCGGACCTTCTTGGCGGCAGCTTCAGGGAGCTCTGCCGGAAAGTAGTCACCAGAAACCAACTTTCTCTTCTTGTTCTCTCCGGTTGATGGTGTTACAGTTGGTTGAGTTATCTTGAGCACAAAAATTCCTGGTTCCACAGGTAACTTGAGTGCGGCGCACTTTGACAGACCATCAGCAATATCATTCTGAGCTTTTGGAACGTGTTCCATTTGCAGGCCTTCAAAGTGCTCCTCTAGCTCTCTCACTTCGTCAACGTAGGCTTCCATCAACGGACTCTAATAATCTTTGTTTACTTGGCGGACGACAAGCTGCGAGTCACCCCTGACAATAAGCTTCTTGATCCCAAGGTCTACTGCTATCCTGAGTCCGGCAAGCAAACCTTCATACTCTGCAGTATTATTTGTTGCTTGCTCCTTGGGAAAGTGCATTTGGACTATGTACTTGAGGTGCTCTCCGGTGGGTGCGATAAGCAGCACGCCGGCACCGGCGCCTTGCAGCGAGAAGGCACCATCAAAGTACATCAGCCACTCTTTATTTGCCTCCTTGACGGGGATGCTCGTCTCTAGAATTTCTTCATCTTGTGTTGGCGTCCATTCTGCTATAAACTCTGCCAGTGCTCTGCTTTGGATAGTTGAAGTGCTTTCAAACTTGAGGCCAAAGCTTGACAGTTCCAGTGCCCACTCGACAATCCTGCCTGTTGCTTCTGGATTTTGCAATATCCTCTTCAGCGGAAAACGAGTGACAACTGTTATCTCATGTGCTTGGAAGTAATGGCGCAGCTTTCTCGAGGCCATGAGGAGGCCGAAAAGCAGTTTCTGCACACCAGAATACCTTGACCTAGCCCCCTGTAGAAGGGAGCTGACAAAGTAGACTGGGCGCTGCACCATCCTTTTCTGCATCTTCTCGCTCGTCTGCGCAGATCCGTCCTTGTCGGGACCAGAGCTTGACGGCGAAGCCCCCTGCTTGTCGCTGGATGCATCTGCCTCGGTTGGCGGCTCATCATCTGCCTCCCTTTCCGCTACTAACGCAACACTAACCACTTGATTGGTTGCCGCTATATACAGCAACAACTTCTCTTGTGGCTTAGGTGCGACAAGTACTGGAGTGGAGGACAGGTACCTCTTTAAGTCCTGCAGCGCAGCCTTCGCTTCGGGAGTCCATTTCATTGGACCTGCCTTTTTCAAAATCTTGAAAAATGGCAGGGCGCTCTCAGCTGACCTAGAGATAAACCTGCTGAGAGCAGCCACGCAACCGGCAAGCCTTCTTACATCCTTGACGCGCTTTGGTGCTTCAATCTGCTCAATGGCCTTGATCTTGTCGGGATTGGCTTCAATTCCTCGCTGAGACACGAAGAACCCGAGAAGCTTGCCGGAAGGGACTCCAAACACGCACTTCTCGGGGTTGAGCTTGAGGTTGATTTTGCGCAGATTTGCAAAGGTCTCATCCAAGTCTTGAACCAAAGTTGCTTTGTCCTTGCTCTTGACCACTATGTCATCCATGTAAGCTTCTACATTTCTGTGCATTTGCGCTCAAAAGCATCATGGACTACTCTTGCAAACGTTGAACCAGCATTCTTCAACCCAAAAGGCATCCGTATAAAGCAAAGTATGTGCCACATGGGGTAATGAATGCGGTTTTCTTCATCCTCTTCGCCATGAAGATCGATGATATCCTGAATATCGTCAAGAAATGAAAGCAAATCACATCCAGCTGTGGAGTCAACAATCTGGTCTATACGCAGCAAGGGAAACGGGTCCTTGGGACAAGCTTTATTAACATCTGTAAAGTCGATACAGAGTCTCCATTTCCCATTTGCCTTTCGTACAACTACCGGATTGGCCAACCACGTGGGATGGGGCACTCCTCTGACAAGGCCTGCTGCTTCCAACTTCTTGATCTCTTCTGCTATGAATTCTTGGCGCTCCACTGCCTGCTTCCTGACTTTTTGCTTGACGGGCCGCGCATGAGGACAGACAGCTAAGTGGTGCTCAATTACTTTCCTGGGAACGCCGGGGATGTCAGACGGTTGCCATGCAAACACGTCGACATTCGCCCGCAGGAAAGCAACGAGCGCGCCTTCCTATTTAGGGTCAAGCGTGGCACTGATGGTGAAGGTACCACCAGTGCCGTCCTCCTTGGCGGACACCTTCTTGGTCTTCGGCGGAGCTGCCATCGTCTTCTTGCACTTGCCGGTGGAGCTCGATGGTGCGTCCTCGACGGTAGCGCAGCACTCCGGAGAGGTGCGCTTGCCGGAGTGGGCATCAGAGCTCTTGCCGGACAAAGTGGTCTTCTTCTTCCCCCCGGGAGCTTCAGCGGCAAGTGATTTGCTATCTGTCGCAGCTGCTGCATCCCGGTAAATCTTGTCGGCGCAGATAAGAGCATCTTTCTTGTCGCCATGGACAGAAATGACATTTATCGGGCCAGGCATCTTGAGCAGATTGTATGCATAATGAGAGGCTGCCATGAACTTGGCGAGTGCTGGACGGCCAAGTATTCCATTGTAGGGCAATGGAAAATCAGCGACGTCGAACGTGACCCTCTCAGTCCTGAAGTTTAGCTTGCTGCCAAAAGTTACCGGCAACGTGATCTTCCCTTTCGGCTTGCTCCTTCCTGGGTTGATTCCTTGGAAAGTGCCAGTCTCTTCGAGCTCGCTGTCAGGGATTTGAAGCTTCCGGAGTACTGCAGAGGAGATCAGGTTCAAGCCGGCCCCGCCGTCAACCAACATCTTAGTGACCTTGAGGTTGCGGATAGTTGGTGAGACCAACATCGGCAAGCACCCGACCGCAGTTATCCGATCAGGGTGGTCCTCAATATCGAAGATGATGGGCGTGCTGGACCACTTCAGAGGCTTGCGCGACTCTATGGATGGTTCTGCTGCATTAACCTCCCGCATCCACTGCTTGAGTTGGCGGTCCGAGGTATGCAGAGAAGCACCACCGTCAACGCAGAGGACCTTCGTTGCTTTCTGAAACTCCTGCTCATCAGCTTCATCGTCTTCCATATCTTCATCGCATCGTCGTCTTCGTCCTTGTCGCGGCCACGGGGAGGTCTGTCTCCTTGCCGCTGCTTGGCCTTGCTGCGGCGTCCTCCCCGGCCGGGTCTCTTCTTGCTAGCTGCCGCAGCACCTTCCTGGGCCTTCTCCTTGTCTCGCCGTTCGTACTCAGCCCTCTGCTGTTCAACAAGCTGCTCGACTTTCTTGCAGCTCTAGAGGTCGTGACCCTTGGTGCGGTGAATCTTGCAGTACTGTTTGTTGGAGCTGTCCTGCTTGTCGGCGGCCGCCACATCTTGGCGGTCGATGTCAGCGACAACCTCCTTGCCGGAGCCACCAGCCTTGGCCTTGTTGGGTCCACCGTTGCCGGACTGCTCGACAACTAGTACTTCTTTGCTTTTCTTCTTTCTGTTGTTCCGCCGCCGGCTCTTCTTTGCCGGGCGTTCTCCTCACTGTCC
Organism: Aegilops longissima; assembly: GCA_021605205.1. Lineage (NCBI taxonomy): Eukaryota > Viridiplantae > Streptophyta > Magnoliopsida > Poales > Poaceae > Aegilops > Aegilops longissima. The sequence continues at coordinate 10,267 of JAHIAM010005367.1, forward strand.
GATCCTGCTTCAACATTCTCTCCTGGGAGTCTTCTTCCCTCCTCAGCACGTGCACATTTGTCGGCCAAGGCATACAGCTCACTGACGTCCTTGACTTTGCACATCGCCATCTCCTCCCTCATCCTGCGGTTCCGCACGTTCTGATGAAACGCGCTGATCACCGCGGCACGGTGGACATCTGGGATGTTGTAATGCACACGGCTGAATCTCTGAATAAACTTGCGCAGGGACTCTCCTTCCTTCTGGGCGAGAAGGTGAAGGTCACTCTCTTGGCCATGAGGCTTGTGGCCGCCTGTGAAGGCGCCGACAAACTGATGGCACAAATCTACCCAAGAAGATATGGAACTGTCCGGCAAGTGCATGAGCCAAGATCTGACATTTGGCTTGAGCACCAGCGGGAAGTAGTTGGCGAGGATCTTGCCGTCTCGTCCCCCCGTAGCCTGCACCGCGATGGTGTAGATGCTGAGGAACTCCGATGGATGCGTCCTGCCATCATACTTCTCTGGCACATCTGGCTTGAAGTTTTTCTTGTCGGGCCACTGGACTTGCCGCAGCTCACGAGTGAACGCAGGGCAACCTACCGCGTACGGCAAGTCACCTGGTTCCCCTGGCGCATGCATGTCAACAGCGGGCCCGGCGCGTTGATCGGATTGACGCCACGCTTCTCTTCGGCGCTCGATGCGGGTTCGAGCGTCTTCTTGTTGCCGTTCTTGAAGAACTTGGCGCTGATCACGGCGAGCTCGTGGATCCGACGACGCGGTGGAGTCGGTGTCGAGGTGGATCCGAGGAGCTGGTGATCTTGGCCTTCGGGAAGGGGAGTGCATGGTGGTTGCACCCCCGCAGATCTCGTCGCCTCCGGCTCGTGCCTTGTCGTCTCGCCGCGGCAAGGACGCAGTTGGTTGCCGCGGAACGTCGCCGTTGGCAAAGCCGATGAGACTCTGGATGGTGGCGCTCCATTCGTCGACCTTGTCGGCCGTTGGAGGGTAATCTAGAAGCAGTTGAGCTCTCGCCAAGGCTTCTGCTGGAGTAGTGGGTGGCAATGGCGTACGGTGCGAGGAACGGGATATGCTCGGACTCCTAACCAAGTTAGGAGGAGCAGCATCCCGTCCGGGCGACCGTACTCCGCTCGTACCAGCATGTTGGCGTGCATGATGGCCCCGAGGGCTTCGGGATCCTCCAGCTTGGCCTTGATCCAACGAGCGTATGGCGCTGCGAGCACCATGACGCTGTCGGTCTCGCTCCTCCTGAGATGGACGCGGTGCGTACCCGGACGCCGAAGCCTGCGCCGCCTTGTCCTTGGACCTGGCAGCGTCGTGGGCTCCCTCGTCGACGCCGGTTCCTCCGCCAGCATCTTCCCCACCACTCGTCAGCTCCGGTGGTGGTGGGTTTGACGCGGACGGCTCTGCTGCCGCCGAAGCCTTCTTCTTCGGTGGCATGTTGATGAAGATGATGAAGAAGTTGCTCGTGTGAACGCCGGATCAGGTTCACACAGCCTCGACGCACCCCCTACCTGGCGCGCCAAAGATGTCGGGGAGGCTGATCGTTCCCTCGAACACCTATGGGAACGAGTCCCTTGTGGTTCGATGGGGGGCGGAGAATGCACGAAGAGCAGATCGAGGCGATCCACACGAGCAGTTTACCCAGCTTCGGAGCTCTCCAGAGAGATAATACTCCTACTGCTGCTTGGTTGATTGTATTGTGTTCTTGCTAGGGAGCAATGAGAGCTACAAAACCTAGCCTGAGTGAGTGTGGTCTCGTATGAGTCGAATGAACCGAACGAGCCGAACCCTTTCTACGTTGCACATGGGCCTCCTTTTATAGGCTCAAGGGGTTACCACAGGTGGCGTAGAGCGAGGGCAAAATGGGAAAACAGTAGTTGGTACACCAACTTGTATAGTGTCTGATGCATTATACCTAACTCGACGGCAAGGGTCAAGAGTAATAAATGCCGTCCGATGCCGCCTAAGCGAAGGCAACGAGGACCGTCAAGTGTGCCACCGTTTGCCACGATGGTAGCTTGTCAGCGCCGCTTATCGCTGCTCCCCGCTGGCTGCACAGCCCTTTGACACGCGTGCCTGGAATAGCCCCATGGCGACACGTTGGCGGATGAGCTGGAGCGGAGATGAAGAGAGGTTGCCTGCCACGGCAAGCACCTTGCCGCGGCTGAATCCTTGTCGCGCTCGGGAGCTTGTCGATCACCAAGCCTTCCCGTCAATCTCCTCTTGCCGGGGTCTTGTTTCCTTTGTGCCTTGAGTGGCCTTCCCGGCAAGCTCCTCTTGCCGGGGCCTCGATTACTTTGTTCTTGAATGGATCCAAAGGAGCCGCGGAGGACCTTGGCGGTCACTAGGCCAGCCTCGCTGCTGGGTGTCGAGAGTGCTCTGGCAGTGCTGCGAGTTCGGGATACTAGGGTACCCCTACTCTAGTACACCGACACTCTATAAACTAGTTGAACTAGCTCTATAAGTTAGTTCAAATAATTTTTACACTAGAGTTGAACTAGCTTTATAAGCTAGTTCTAATAATTTTACACTAGAGTTGAACTAGCTCTATAAGCTAGTTCAAATTTTTTACACTATAGTTGAACTAGCTCTATAAGCTAGTTCAAATAATTTTACAATAGAGTTGAACTAGCTCTATAGCCTAGTACAAATAATTTTACACTAGAGTTGAAATAGCTCTATAAGTTTATACAAAAAAATGTAGACTAGAGTTGAACTAGCTCTATAAGCTAGTTCAAATAATTTTACACTAGAGTTGAACTAGCTCTATAGCCTAGTACGAATAATTTTAGACTAGAGTTGAACTAGCTCTATTAGCTCATACAAAAAAAAATTAGACTAGAGTTGAACTAGCTCTATAAGATAGTACAAATAATTTTACACTAGAGTTGAACTAGCTCTATAAGCTAGTTCAAATAATTTTACACTAGAGTTCTACTAGCTCTATAGCCTAGTACAAATAATTTTACACTAGAGTTGAACTAGCTCTATAAGCTAGTTCAAATAATTTTACACTACAGTTGAACTAGCTCTATAGCCTAATACAAATAATTTTACACTAGAGTTGAACTAGCTCTATAAGCTAGTTCAAATAATTTTAAACTAGTTTTGAACTAGCTCTATAGCCTAGTACAAAAATTTTACACTAGATTTGAACTAGCTCTATAAGCTTATACAAAAAATTAGACCAGAGTTGAACTAGCTTTATAAGCTAGTTCTAATAATTTTACACTAGAGTTGAACTAGCTCTATAAGCTACTTCAAATTTTTTACACTATAGTTGAACTAGCTCTATAAGCTAGTTCAAATTATTTTACAATAGAGTTGAACTAGCTCTATAGCCTAGTACAAATAATTTTACACTAGAGTTGAACTAGCTCTATAAGCTTATACAAAAAAATGTAGACTAGAGTTGAACTAGCTCTATAAGCTAGTTCAAATAATTTTACACTAGAGTTGAACTAGCTCTGTAAGCTAGTTCGAATAATTTTACACTACAGTTGAACTAGCTCTATAGCCTAGTACTAATAATTTTACACTAGAGTTGAACTAGCTCTATAAGCTAGTTCAAATAATTTTAAACTAGAGTTGAACTAGCTCTATAGCCTAGTACGAATAATTTTAGACTAGAGTTGAACTAGCTCTATTAGCTTATACAAAAAAAAATTAGACTAGAGTTGAACTAGCTCTATAAGATAGTACAAATAATTTTACACTAGAGTTGAACTAGCTCTATAAGCTAGTTCAAATAATTTTACACTAGAGTTGAACTAGCTCTATAGCCTAGTACAAAAATTTTTACACTAGATTTGAACTAGCTCTATAAGCTTATACAAAAAAAATTAGACTAGAGTTGAACTAGCTTTATAAGCTAGTTCTAATAATTTTACACTAGAGTTGAACTAGCTCTATAAGCTAGTTCAAATTTTTTACACTATAGTTGAACTAGCTCTATGGGCTAGTTCAAATAATTTTACAATAGAGTTGAACTAGCTCTATAGCCTAGTACAAATAATTTTACACTAGAGTTGAACTAGCTCTATAAGCTTATACAAAAAAAAATGTAGACTAGAGTTGAACTCGCTATATAAGCTAGTTCAAATAATTTTACACTAGAGTTGAACTAGCTCTATAGCCTTGTACGAATAATTTTAGACTAGAGTTGAACTAGCTCTATTAGCTCATACAAAAAAAATTTAGACTAGAGTTGAACTAGCTCTATAAGATAGTATAAATAATTTTACACTAGAGTTGAACTAGCTCTATAAGCTAGTTCAAATAATTATACACAAGAGTTCTACTAGCTCTATAGCCTACTACAAATAATTTTACACTAGAGTTGAACTAGCTCTATAAGCTAGTTCAAATAATTTTACACTACAGTTGAACTAGCTCTATAGCCTAGTACTAATAATTTTACACTAGAGTTGAACTAGCTCTATAAGCTAGTTCAAATAATTTTAAACTAGTTTTGAACTAGCTCTATAGCCTAGTACAAAAAAATTTACACTAGATTTGACCTAGCTCTATAAGCTTATACAAAAAAATTAGACTAGAGTTGAACTAGCTTTATAAGCTAGTTCTAATAATTTTACACTAGAGTTGAACTAGCTCTATAAGCTACTTCAAATTTTTTACACTATAGTTGAACTAGCTCTATAAGCTAGTTCAAATTATTTTACAATAGAGTTGAACTAGCTCTATAGCCTAGTACAAATAATTTTACACTAGAGTTGAACTAGCTCTATAAGCTTATACAAAAAAATGTAGACTAGAGTTGAACTAGCTCTATAAGCTAGTTCAAAAAAATTTACACTAGAGTTGAACTAGCTCTGTAAGCTAGTTCGAATAATTTTACACTACAGTTGAACTAGCTCTATAGCCTAGTACTAATAATTTTACACTAGAGTTGAACTAGCTCTATAAGCTAGTTCAAATAATTTTAAACTAGAGTTGAACTAGCTCTATAGCCTAGTACTAATAATTTTAGACTAGAGTTGAACTAGCTCTATTAGCTTATACAAAAAAATTAGACTAGAGTTGAACTAGCTCTATAAGATAGTACAAATAATTTTACACTAGAGTTGAACTAGCTCTATAAGCTAGTTCAAATAATTTTACACTAGAGTTGAACTAGCTCTATAGCCTAGTACAAAAATTTTACACTAGATTTGAACTAGCTCTATAAGCTTATACAAAAAAATTAGACTAGAGTTGAACTAGCTTTATAAGCTAGTTCTAATAATTTTACACTAGAGTTGAACTAGCTCTATAAGCTAGTTCAAATTTTTTACACTATAGTTGAACTAGCTCTATAAGCTAGTTCAAATAATTTTACAATAGAGTTGAACTAGCTCTATAGCCTAGTACAAATAATTTTACACTAGAGTTGAACTAGCTCTATAAGCTTATACAAAAAAATGTAGACTAGAGTTGAACTAGCTCTATAAGCTAGTTCAAATAATTTTACACTAGAGTTGAACTAGCTCTATAGCCTAGTACGAATAATTTTAGACTAGAGTTGAACTAGCTCTATTAGCTCATACAAAAAAAATTTAGACTAGAGTTGGACTAGCTCTATAAGATAGTACAAATAATTTTACACTAGAGTTGAACTAGCTCTATAAGCTAGTTCAAATAATTTTACACTAGAGTTCTACTAGCTCTATAGCCTAGTACAAATAATTTTACACTAGAGTTGAACTAGCTCTATAAGCTAGTTCAAATAATTTTACACTACAGTTGAACTAGCTCTATAGCCTAGTACTAATAATTTTACACTAGAGTTGAACTAGCTCTATAAGCTAGTTCAAATAATTTTAAACTAGTTTTGAACTAGCTCTATAGCCTAGTACAAAAATTTTACACTAGATTTGACCTAGCTCTATAAGCTTATACAAAAAAATTAGACTAGAGTTGAACTAGCTTTATAAGCTAGTTCTAATAATTTTACACTAGAGTTGAACTAGCTCTATAAGCTACTTCAAATTTTTTACACTATAGTTGAACTAGTTCTATAAGCTAGTTTAAATAATTTTACAATAGAGTTGAACTAGCTCTATAGCCTAGTACAAATAATTTTACACTAGAGTTGAACTAGCTCTATAAGCTTATACAAAAAAAATGTAGACTAGAGTTGAACTAGCTCTATAAGCTAGTTCAAATAATTTTACACTAGAGTTGAACTAGCTTTATAAGCTAGTTCAAATAATTTTACACTAGAGTTGAACTAGCTCTATAGCCTAGTTCAAATAATATTACACTAGAGTTGAACAAGATCTATAAGCTAGTTCAAATAATTTTACACTAGAGTTGAACTAGCTCTATAGCCTAGTACAAATAATTTTACACTAGAGTTAAACTAGCTCTATAGCCTAGTTCAAATAATTTTAGACTAGAGTTGAGCTAGCTCTATAAGCTAGTTCAAATAATTTTACACTAGAGTTGAACTAGGTTGTCGGTGTACTAGAGTAGGGGTACCCTAGTATCCCGAACTTGAGCACGGGCAGTTGCAGCACCCCGCGGCATGGCTTGCCGGGTGACCGCCAAGGTCCTCCGTGTTTCCTTTGGAGCCATTCAAGAACAAAGTATTCAAGCTAAGGAGACAAGGCCCAGGAAAGAGGAGCTTGCCGGGAAGGCCAACCAAGGCACCTCAAGGAACTTGCTGCGACGCGCCACGCGTCCCGGCGAGGCCCGGTGGGCGACAAGCTTCCGGACGCGACAAGACAACGACCGCGGCAAGGCGCTTGCCGCGGCAAACTACCACTCTGTACCCGCGCTCCAGCACATCCACCAACATGTCGCCCTGGGACCTTTCCAGGCGCGCGTGGCAAGAGGCTGTGCCGCCAACGGTGCGCGGTGGCAAGCGATGCTGACAAGATTGCCATCGTGGCAAGCGGTGGCGTCCCTGACGGTCCCTTTTTGCACTATTTGGGCGACGTAGACGGGCATTTAATGCCTTTGTCCCCTGCTGTCAGGTTTAGGTATGATACACTATGCAGGTAGTTGTACCAACCGCAATTCCTTTTCCATTTTTACCCTCGTCTACGTTGCCACCTGTCGGAGACCCCTTTAGCATATAAAAGGAGGCCCATGCGCAATGTAGAGGGTGGTTCGAAGATAGAAAAACACTCACGCTCGGTCTCGTTAGCAGCTAGTGTTTACCGTAGCACTCAGCGCTCCCGAGCAAGAACTCAATACACTCAGACATGCAGCAGTAGGAGTGTTATCTCTCCGGAGAGCTCCGAAGCTGAGTAAACTGCTCGTGTGCTTCGCCTCGATCCGCTCTTCGTGCGATCTCCGCCCCCCCGCCAAACCGAAAGGGGCTTGGTCCGCCGGTCCCATAGGTGTTCGTGGATCAGTTTCCCCGACATCTTTGGCGCGCCAGGTAGGGGGCGTCAAGGTTGTGTACCTGATCCGACGTTCACACGAGCTAGATCTTCATCTTCTTCATCGACATGCCACCGAAGAAGATGGCTTCGGCGGCAGCTGCTCCGTCCACGTCGATCCCACCACCACCGTAGCAAACGGGTGGTGGGGTAGACGCCGGCGGAAGAACGGGCATCGACAAGGGAGCCCACGGTGCTGCCAGGTCCAAGGACAAGGCTGCGCAGACCTCGGCGTCCGTACATGCACCGCGCCCACCTCAGGAGGCGCAGGACCGACAGCATCATGGTATTCGCAGTGCCATACGTTCGTTGGGCCAAGATCGAGCTGGTGGATCTCGGGGTGCTCAAGACCAGCATGCACGCCAACATGCTGGCACGAGCGAGACACGGTCGCCTGGACGGGATACTGCTCCTTCTAACATAGTTAGATGTCCGACCATATCCCGCTCCTCGCGCCGGTCGCCACTGCCGCCCACCACTCCAGAAGAGGCTTTGGCGCGAGCTCAACTGCTCCTGGATTACCCTCCAACGGCAGACAAAATTAATGAATGGAGGGTCACCATTCAGAGTCTCATCGGCTTCGCCAACGGCGACACTCTGCGGCAGCCGAGTACGTCGCTGCCGCGGCAGGACTGCCAGGCACGAGCCGATGGCGACGAAACCGGTGGGGGTGCAACCACCATGCACTCTCCACCCCGAAGGCCAAGATCGCTGACTCGCCGGATCCACCTCGACAGCGGCTCCACCGCATCATCAGATCCACGAGCTCGTCGCGATCAGCGCCAAGTTCTTCACGAACGATAGCAAGAAGACGCTCGAACTCGCATCCAGCGCCGAAGAGAAGTGCAGAGTCAATCGGACCAGCGCGCTGGGCCCTCTGTCGACATGCATGCACCAGGGGAACCAGGCGACTTGCCGTACGCGGTAGGTTGCCCTGCGTTCACTCGTGAGCTGCGGCAAGTCCAGTGGCCCAGCACGAAGAATTTCAAGCCAGACGTGCCAGAGAAGTACGACGGCAAATCGCATCCGTCGGAGTTCCTCAGCATCTACACCATCGCGGTGCGAGCTGCCGGGGGGCAGGACGACAAGATCCTGGCCAACTACTTCCCGCTGGTGCTCAAGCCCAATGTCAGATCCTGGCTCATGCACTTGCCAGACAACTCCATATCCTCCTAGGCAGACCTATGCCATCAGTTTGTCGGCGCTTACAAAGTGACCACAAGCCTCATGGCTAAGAGAGCGACCTTCATCTGCCGCCTGAAGGAAGGAGAGCCCTGCGCAAGTACATTCAGAGATTCAGCCGCGACAACACAACATCCCAGATGTCCACCCTGCCGCGGTAATTAGCGCGTTCCATCAGAACGTGCGAAACCGCAGGTTGCGGGAGGAGATGGCGATGTGCAAGATCGAGACTTCAGTGAGCTATATGCCTGGCCGACAAGTGTGCGCGTCTTTGAGGAAGGAGGAAACTTCCCGGAGAGAATACAGAAGCAGGAGGATCTGATAGTGAGGAGGCTGCCCCGGCAAAGAAAAACTGGCGGCAGAACAACAGGAAGAAGAAAGGCAAAGATGTGCTATTCATTGAGCAGTCCGGCAACGGAGGTGGCGCCAAGAAAGCCAAAGCTGGTAGCTCCGGCGAGGAGATTGCCGCAGGCACTAACTACAAGGCTGTGGCGGTCGCCGACAAGCAGGACGGCACCAACAAGCAGTACTGCAAGATCCACCGCACCAAGGGCCATGACCTCCAGAGCTGCAAGAAGGTCGAGCAGCTTGTCGAGCAGCAAAAGGCAAAATACGAGCGACGCGACAAGGAGAAGGCCCAGAAGGTCTTTGGAGGAGCCGGCAAGAAACGCCCGGCCGAGGAGGACGCCGCGGCAAGGCCAAGCAGCGGCAAGGAGACAGACCTCCCCGCGGCCGCGACAAGGATGAAGATGACGACGACGATGAAGATATGGATGATGACGAGACCGATGAGCAGGAGTTCCAGAAAGCCACAGGGTCCTGTGCGTTGACGGCGGTGCTTCTCTGCATACTTCACACCGCCAGCTCAAGCAGTGGGTGTGGGAAGTCAATGCGGCAGAACCACCCGTCGAGTCACGCAAGCCTCTGAAATGGTCTAGCACGCCTATCATCTTTGATATTGAGGACCACCCTGACCACATAACGGCGGTCGGGTGCTTGCCGATGTTGGTTTCACCAACTATCCGCAACCTCAAGGTCACTAAGATGCTAGTTGACGGCGGCGCCGGCTTGAACCTGATCTCCTCCGCGGTACTCCAGAAACTCCAGATCCCTGATGGCGAGCTCGAAGAGACCGGCACATTCCAAGGAATCAATCCGGGAAGGAGCAAGCCAAAGGGAAAGATCACGTTGCCGGTGACATTTGGCAGCGAGTTGAACTTCAGGGCTGAGAGGGTCACTTTTGATGTTGCTTACTTTCCATTGCCTTACAATGGGATACTCGGTCGTCCAGCACTCGCCAAATTCATGGCAGCCTCTCACTATGCATACAACATGCTGAAGATGCCAGGCCCGATAAGTGTTATCTCTGTCCCTCGCGACAAGAAGGATGCTCTTATCTGCGCCGACAAGATCTACCGGGAAGCAGCAGCCGCAACAGATCGCAAGTCACTTGCCGTTGAAGCTCCCGGGGCGAAGAAGAAGACCAAGTCCGGCAAGAGTTCTGATGCCCACTCCGGCAAACGCACCTCTTCGGAGTGCTGCGCTACCATCGAGGACGCACCATCGAGCTCCACCGGAAAGTGTAAGAAGACAATGGCAGCTCCACCAGAGACCAAGAAGGTGTCCGCCAAGGAGGATGGCACTGGTGGTACCTTTACCATCAGTGCCACTCTCGACCCTAAATAGGAAAGCGCTTCGTTGCTTTCCTGCGGCTTAACGTCGACGTATTTGCGTGGCAACCGTCTGACATCCCCAGTGTTCCCAGGAAAGTAATCGAGCACCATCTTGCCGTCTGTTCTCATGCGCGGCCCGTCAAGCAGAAAGTCAGGAAGCAAGCAAAGAGTGGCTGATGTACTTTGATGGTGCCTTCTCGCTGCAAGGCGCCGGTGCGGGCTTGCTACTTGTTGCACCCACCGGAGAGCACCTCAAGTACGTTTTCCAGATGCACTTTCCCAAGGAACAAGCAACGAACAATACCGCGGAGTATGAAGGTTTGCTTGCCGGTCTCAGGATCGCAGCAGACCTTGGGATCAAGAAGCTCATTGTCAGGGGTGACTCACAGCTTGTCGTCCGCCAAGTGAACAAGAATTATCAGAGTCCGTTGATGGAAGCTTACGTTGATGAAGTGAGAAAGCTAGAAGAGCACTTTGATGGCCCTCTGGATGGAACATGTTCCAAGAGCTCGAACGACATTGTCGATGGTTCGTCAAGTCGCGCCGACTTAACTTACTGTGGAACCAGGGATCTTTGTGCTCAAACCGACTCAACCGTCATGAACGCCATCAACTGGTCGAGCAAGAAGAGGAAGTTGATTTCTGGTGACTATTTTCCGGCAGAGCTTCCCAAGCCGCCGCCAAGAAGGTCCTCAAGATCAACACCAAAGGGTCTTTGAGGAGCGATCTACTCCGGCAAGCCCTAGGGTTTGTTCCGTTGAAGCGACGCTCCCGACAAGTTTTGCTCCGGCAAGCTTGCAGGAACGTCAAGCTCGATCGAGCCGCAGGTTCTCGCCGTAGAAGCGGATGTTCCCGCAGCAGCAGATGTGCCTTTAGTCCTTGTTGTCGAGCCGCAAGCTCCAGCATGGGCACATCAGATTGTCCGTTTCCTTCAGACAGGAGAACTTCCCGAAGAGCAAGAAGAAGCGGAAAGAGTAGCCCAGCAGTCAAGTATATACCAGTTTGTCGACAACACACTGTACAGAAGAAGACTCAATGGCGTGAAATTGAAGTGTATTCACCGGGAAGACGGACAAAAGTTGTTGGCAGAGATACATGCAGGCATATGTGGTCACCACATTGGCGCAAGAGCACTTGCCGGCAAAGAGTTCCGGCAAGGTTTCTTTTGGCCGACAGCCCTCCAGGATGCAAGCGCACAAGTAACCAAGTGTGAAGCGTGCGGTTCCATTCCAAGCAGATACACCAGCCAGCTCAAGGTCTCCAGACGATCCCTTTATCCTGGCCATTTTCGGTGCGGGGCTCGACATCTCGGCCCCTTTCCCGAAGTTGTCGGGGGCTTTGAGTACTTGTACGTTGCGATCGACAAGTTCACAAAGTGGCCAGAAGTGGAAGCACTGAGGAAGGTGACAGCACAGTCAGCAGTCAAGTTCTTCAGGTCGATTTTTTTCCGCTTCGGGATCCCTAACAGGATCATCACCGACAACGGCACGCAATTCACGAGCCGCACCTTCATGCAGTACGTCCAAGATCTTGGCGCCAAGGTCTGCTTTGCTTCTGTTGCTCATCCGAGAAGTAACGGTCAAGCGGAGAGGGCGAATGCTGAAGTGCTGCGCGGGCTCAAGACCAGGACTTTTGACAGGCTGCGCAAGTGCGGAAAGAACTGGATTGAGGAGCTGCCGGTGGTTCTTTGGTCGATCAGGATGACGCCAAATCGAGCCACTGGCCAGACACCTTTCGCTCTAGTCTATGGAGCAGAGGCAGTTCTCCCCACGGAACTCGTATACGGGTCACCTCGAGTGCTCGCTTATGATGAGCTTGAGCAAGAGTAGTTGCGACAAGATGACACGCTGCTCCTTGAGGAGGACCGTCTTCAGGCCGCTGTACGAGCTGCTCGATACCAGCAAGCTTTGCGCCGCTACCATAGCCGCAAAGTTAATGCCAGAAGTCTCGAGGAAGGCGACCTTGTTCTTCGGCGCGTTCAGTCCGCCAAGAATTCCAACAAGTTGACGCCGAAGTGGGAAGGCCCTTACCGGGTGAAACGAGTCACTAGGCCTGGCGCTGTCCGCCTTGAGACCGAAGATGGCATTCCGGTGAGAAACTCCTGGAACTTCTTCTATGGCTATGGCCAAAAGGAGAAAAGGATCCGGTGCGATGAGTCTCATCCGTGTAATATTTTGGAATTCCTCTTCCAACTCGTCCCGGAATGGGCGTTATTGAGCATCTTCATAAGTTTTACCCATAGGGCGCGGTTGCCGGAACCTGTTCCGGCAATCACCTTTTGTACAAGTCTTGCCGATGTTGCATGTAATCCTTTGTACGAAGCCGGGCGCAGACCCCGTGCATAAGTAAAGCTCATGTGCTCCACACATCTTGTCAACTTCATGCTTTCTACTTTTTTTGCATGCGTTATCTGACACTTTGTGCAGCGCCTACCCCCGGTAAGCAATAACGAGCCGTCAGGCTACATATCTTTATTTTCTCTTCTTTCTCTTTCTCAAATAAAGGAAGGTTCCCTCGCCCACAAGTTTGCCGGGGGGAAAGGAGAAGATAATGGTGTGGACCAAGCGTTGTTCGAGGAAGTTTCGCCTTACCGGGAAGCAAACGACAGAAAAGCTAAGTTGCTAAAGTTTGAGCAATCAGTTTTAAAATTTTAAAATTTTAAGTTATCTTCCTCAAACGACCGTGCTTTGCATGGAAAACATGTGCGCGGAGGAACCCACTCGTAGCTAGTTGCGCCCTTACTTTGTTTCGAGTCCGCTCAACAACTTAAGTGAGCCGCGACTAGTTGCGACAAGGTTTCTTGTCGGTAGCGGCACCGCTTGAAGAAGCTCTTGACGTCCAAGACTCAGCGCTTCATGCTAAGGTGCTCATACGACAAGTTCCCTAGCGTGTTTAGGGCAAAAACATACAAAGGAAGGAATCAAGTAAACGAAATAACATAGCAATCGCTACCCGAAATAGAGTCATATTACAAGATAGCGTGTCGCAGCTCTAACAGATTGTTCTCATAACATGACCAGCAGCGACAAGAAAAAGAGAAAGCAGGCGGCCTAATCCACGCGACGCCTCAACCCTCTTGATCCCGCTCACCTTGTCCACAATGGGTGCGACAAGGGTCTTGAGCGCTTCCAGATCAGCATCCGGCGGCAAGGTCCTGAGGACGTTGGTGAGGTTGAGGCCTGGGTTGCGGAAGGCCACCTTCACCAGCACCTTTTGAAGAGCTCCCGCGCAGATCTGGCGTGACTCGTCGGCCAGCTGCTTTGGGATCTTCTCCCGGAGTCGCTGGAGGGCCGTCGTCACGCCTTTGAAGAACAAGCTGAGCTTGGCGCTGGGTTGGAGGTGCTCATCGGAGGAATACCCGAGATCCTCCATCCCCAGCTGCGCCAGCTCCCTGTCGATGGCTGCGGCAACATCCATGAGACCCTCGGTCCAGTGCTCCACATTCTCCCTAAAAGTGTTCTCGGCGGCAGCAGCACTCACTAGCAGCGCCTCGTCGGCCTTGATCTTCTCCGTCAAGGCCACCTCCTGCTCCCTGGCGCTGTCTAGCGTCTTGGTCAAAGTAGTCAGCTTCAACTCAAGATCTGCGTTGGAGTCCTTGGCGGCGCTAAGCTCCTTGCTCCTATAGGCGAGACGACCTTGCAGCTCGCCAAGGGTGTAGGCGTCCTTCTCGCGCTCACGCTTGAGCGCAGCAAGCTCCTCGCTGCTCACCTTGAGATCGGCCTCCAGCTGCGCCACCTTCGTCTCCAGCTCCTTCTTGGCGGCCTCGGCAGCTGCGGCAGCATCCTCTGCTTCCTTGAGAGCCCCCGAATGTTTGCTCGTGCGCGGCAAGCTCCTCCTCGTGGCTGTCCAGATTAACCTTCCGCTGCGCCAACTCGCCTTCCTGCGCAGACAGCTTCTCGGCAGCAAGCCGCTGTTGCTCTTCAACTTCAGCCTTCTCGAGGAGGAAGGCTTTACGCTCCTCGGCGAGTTGCTCCCGCTCCTCTGCCAGGGACCGGAGAGCTTCCTGGTTGAGGCCCCGGAGCTCCTCCGCGCGCTTCTCGATGTCCACTCCCGCCTTCGCGACAAGCGCTTCTCGGGATACCAGCTTGGCCTGTCGGGCGCGGTAGAGCGACAACAGCTTCCGCAGCAGCTGCTCCTCCTCAGGCTCGCCGCTGCTGCTGTTCGGTGCGTCGACCAGCGTCAGCCCAGCGGAGGCGAGCAACTCTTCATCAAAGATTTCTCCTTCGATCGGCGCCCTGGAGCTCGACGCCCAGGGGAGCTTGATGAAGACGCCATCGCCGGCCTTCAAATAGGCGCCGGGCTGGGGCTCTTCGGAGCCTGACGCTGCAGCAGCGGTGGAGGGATCGGCGGTCGGCGTAGCGCCTGACGCTCCTGCGGCCTCGGGGCCGTCAGTGCGATCGCCGGACCCCTCGCCAGCTTCTGCGGCGGCAGCTTTGGCAGCCTCTCCGCCGGCGGGATCATCAGCGCCGGCTTCTTCTTCTTCGGTGACAGCGGCGTCGTCGGTATTGCCGCGCACGTTCTCCTCGCCGGCGACCTCGGTTTCCATCGGATCCGTGGCAGATGGACCTGGCGACCGGAAAAGGAAGAAAATTCAAGCAAATATTCAAAAAGAAAATCAGAAGAAGAAGAACCCAAGGGAAGTTTTCAAGCAAGAGGATTACCTGTACTAGGATCTCTGATCGTGGTCTCCGCCACTAGGGGGTCGCTGGTGCTGTCCCTTGCCGGAGAACTGTCCCTTGCCGGAGACTTCTCCCTTACCGGTAAATTCTCCCTTGCCGGGGAATCCTCCCTTGGCGGTGTAGTCGAAGCAGATGGCATGTCGGGAGCGGCTTCCGGGCACTCTGGTGAGACTGCTCTGCTCCTACGCAAACCAATAGTCAGATGTCAGCAAAGAAAGAGCACCCATGCGTGCCTAACAGCAGGAAGTAAACCATATACTTACGCAGGGGGCTGCGCTGGGGGCTGCTTTTGGGAATAGTTGCCGGGTCCGGCAAGGTGGTCTTGGACACACCCCCTGCTGTCACGGTGGGTTCGTCCTCGATGACAATCACCGGGACCTTGGCTCTCTTCGCCGCTCTCTGGGCCAGAGTCCTGAGAAGGAATGGGTTCAGAGTAAAGCAAATCAGATACAAGACAAAACAACAAGAATTGAAGAACTACAAGTACAGCAAAGAATCTTACTCTTCTTCTTCCTTGTCGGAGCTGAGCGCGGAGAGGTCGAAGTCCGCCCACCTTGGCGCGACAAAGGCGGAGGAGTAGGTTCCTTAGCCGCTTGGCGGGAGCAGAAGCGGTGGTCCGGAGAGGCCCGCTCCGATTGCCGCAGCGGCGTGAGGTGCTCCAGCTGCAATAGTGCTTGCCACGGTGGAAGCGCGTGCATGCGGCGGCGGCTGTTGACCCGTCTGCCGCCCCGCTACGTCCCCGGCCTTGCGGAGACGCCTTCTTGGTGGAGCTGGGGGCTCCGCTTGCGGCGAGCAGTCTGAAGGTGAGAAAGAGGAGGAGTCGATCTTCAACGAGTCGCTCGCGCCCTCGGCGGGCTCGCTCGACTCAGCTTCAGGCCCGACAAGCTCTCCCTCGCCGGCAAGCTCCTCTTGCTCGGCAAGGCTTGCCGCCTCTGCTGCCTCTGCCTCCTCCACGGTGAATCCAAACTCGCCCGCGGCAGCGGCTGCGGCCGCCTCTTCCAGCCTAGTGGCGTGCGCTGCATCTCCGCATCGGTGGTGTCGCGAGTAAGCCTCCTCTGTTCATCGGAGCGGACCGGCATTTCTACCAAGCCATCAAAGAACTCCTGCACGACGTCGTCTGCAGGGTCTTGCCAAGTTGGGACAATTCCATGCGAATCGCACAACGGCATCATTGCACGGATGCGGTCGAGCGAGGAGTTGTTGCACAGCGGAATGACACCCCTCGGCAATCTGAACACTTCGGGATGTTGAGGATCGTGCTTGAACAGTTCCAGGAGCATCGCGTCCAGTTCCAGGATAGTGAAGTTGAAGTTGAGGCCCGGGCGCAGCCTCATGATATCCGCCGCATTCTGGAACTCCCAGGCGGGTCTCCTCCTCTCCTGCAGGGGAGCAATGCGGCGGCGAAGAAAATCTGCGCCAACGGCGCCTATGGTGAGCCCGGCAAGCTTGAGGCGTAGGATCCGGGTGACGGCAATCTTCAGCCTATCGTCTTCCGGGGCCACGTTGCTCCAATCGTTGCCGCGCGCTACTGGGGCTTGGCGCTGGGCGGTAAATGGCTGCGGGTTCTCCTCGACAATCCAGCACCAGTCTGCTCTCCATTCATCCCACTTGCTGCGGAGCTCTCCCTCCAGATAAGCTTCCTTCTTGCCAGTTCTCGAGATCCCGGCGATTCCGCCGGATAAAGGCTCCCCTCTCTCAACTCGGGGCATAAAGAAGTGGCGAAAAAGAGCTACATTTGGATAGACTCCGACAAAGTTTTCATAGAGATGTGTGAAAACTGCCATGATCAGAACGGTGTTGGGGGTGAAGTCAAGGAGGCGGAACCCGTAGGTGTTCATAATGTCATAGAAAAACTCAGAGAAAGGCGGGCAGAGCCCGCAGTAGAAGAACAACGCGAAGAAGGGATATCCATTCGGAGCCAGTTCCGAAGCGGCAGCTGGGAGTACCTTCGTGCGCGGATGCGCTCGTGTCTCCGTCGACCAGAAGAGGTAGTAATACTCCCTCAGCTCCTTCGCGGCGAGCTGAGGGGGGAAGGTTGCCCGCTCCATTCGCAGCGCCGCAAGCCGCTGTGCCTCGGCCGACTTCACAACCTTCCCGGCTTTCGGAGCCATGGCGGAGGTGGTGAGAGAGATCGACGGCGTTGGTGGTGCCGGTGGCGATGGGGGCGGAGCGCTGCTCTCTTTCAGCTTTGGGAAGAAGGGGGGAGCGGCGGAGGTTTTTGAGATTGGAATAGCAACCGGCGAGATGGGCAAACTGCCTCTGTTTCCCCTGCTTATAAAGTGGGAGGGGGCAGACGTTCCGTCTTTCCGAATAAAGAAACCACCCACGATCTCTCCCACGACGCCGCATTCGACGCGTGCCGTTCGAGGAGGGCGCGGTGGACACAGAGTGAGATACGGCGTAACCCAGGCCGCGCGTGCCCGTGCCCTATTTTGGACCTGGCCCAACAGCGCTTGGCACCGTGTGTGGCCCAGGCCCGGGGGCTCCTGTCGGTGTACTAGAGTAGGGGTACCCTAGTATCCCGAACTTGTGCATGGGAAGTTGCAGCACCCCGCGGCAAGGCTTGTCGGGTGACCGCCAAGGTCCTCCGTGTTTCCTTTCGAGCCATTCAAGAACAAAGTATTCAAGCCAAGGAGACAAGGCCCCGGCAAGAGGAGCTTGCCGGGAAGGCCAACCAAGGCACCTCAAGGAACTTGCCGCTGACGCGCCACGCGTCGTCCGGCGAGGCCGATGGGCGACAAGCTTCCGGACGCGACAAGACAACGACCGCGGCAAAGGCGCTTGCCGCGCAAACTACCACTCTGTACCGCGCTCAAAGACATCCACCAACGTGTCGCCTCGAACCTTTCGGTAGCGCGTGGCAAGAGGCTCAGCGGCCAGCGGTCTTGTGATGTGGCAAGCGACGCTGACAAGATTGCCATCGTGGCAAGCGGTGGCGTCCCTGACGGTCCCTTTTTGCACTATTTGGGCGACGTAGACGGGCATTTAATGCCTTTGTCCCCTGCCGTCAGGGTTAGGGATGATACACTGTGCAGGTAGTTGTACCAACCGCAATTCCTTTTCCATTTTTACCCTTGTCTACGTTGCCACCTTTCGGAGACCCCTTTAGCATATAAAAGGAGGCCCATGCGCAATGTAGAGGGGGGTTCGAAGATAGAAAAACACTCACGCTCGGTCTCGTTAGCAGCTAGTGTGTACTGTAGCACTCAGCGCTCCCGAGCAAGAACTCAATACACTCAGACATGCAGCAGTAGGAGTGTTATCTCTCCGGAGAGCTCTGAAGCTGGGTAAACTGCTCGTGTGCTTCGCCTCGATCCGCTCTTCGTGCAATGTCCGCCTCCCCGCCAAACCGAAAGCGGCTTGGTCCGCCGGTCCCATAGGTGTTCGTGGATCAGTTTCCCCGATATAGGTCTATAGCCTAGTACAAATAATTTTACACTAGAAATGGACTAGATCTATAAGCTAGTTCAAATAATTTTACACTTGAGTTGAACTAGCTCTATAGCCTAGTACAAATAATTTTACATCAGAGTTGAACTAGCTCTATAGCCTAGTACAAAAAAATTTACACTAGAGTTGAACTAGCTCTATATGCTAGTTCAAATAAATTTACACTAGAGTTGACCTAGCTCTATAGCCTAGTACAAATAATTTAAACTAGAGTTGAATTAGCTCTATAAGCTAGTTGAACTAGCTCTATAAGCTAATTCAAACAGTTTTACACTAGAGTTGAACTAGCTCTATAAGCTAGTTCAAATAATTTTACACTATAGTTGAACTAGCTCTATAGCCTAGTACAAATATTTTACACTAGAGTTGAACTAGCTCTATAAGCTAGTTTAAATAATTTTACACTAGAGTTGAACTAGCTCTATAGCCTAGTACTAATAATTTTACACTAGAGTTGAACTAGCTCTATAAGCTAGTTCAAATAATTTTAAACTAGAGTTGAACTAGCTCTATAGCCTAGTACAAATAATTTTAGACTAGAATTGAACTAGCTCTATGTCGGTGTACTAGAGTAGGGGTACCCTAGTATCCCGAACTCGTGCACAGACGAGTTCAGACACCAGCAAGCGGGCTGACTTGGTGACCGCCAAGATCCTCAGCAGCTCCTTTGGAACCATTCAAGAACAAAGTAATCAAGACCCCGGCAAGAGGAGCTTGCCGGGAAGGCCACTCAGGGCACAAAGGAAACAAGACCCCGGCAAGAGGAGCTTGCCGGGAAGGCTTGGTGAGCGACAAGCTTCCGAGCGCAACAAGAACCTTGCCGCGGCAAGGTGCTCGCCGCGGCAAGTGACCTCTCTTCATCTCCGCTCCAGCTCATCCGCCAAAGTGTCACCATGGGGCTTTCCCAAGCACGCGTGTCGACGGGCCGTGCAGCCAGTGGGGAGCAGCGATAAGCGGCGCTGACAAGCTACCATCGTGGCAAACGGAGGCGCACTTGACGGTCCCCTGTTACCGTTTCAGCGATCGAGACGGGCATTTATGACTCTTGTCCCTTGCCGTCAGAGTTAGGTATAGATCACTGTACACTGTACAAAGCGGTGTACCAACCTATGTATTTACTATCTTACCCTTGTCTACTTGCCACCTGTGGTGACCCCTTGCTCCTATAAAAGGAGGCCCAAGTGCAACGTAGAAAGGGTTCGCTTCAGTTCGGTTCAGCTCCGTCTTAGTTCATTCTACTCATACGAGACCACACTCAGGCTAGGTTTTGTAGCTCCCATTGCTCTCTAGCAAGAACACAAGATAATCCACAAAAGTAGCAGTAGGAGTATTATCTCTCCGGAGAGCTCCGAAGCTGGGTAAATCTGCTCGTGTGCATCGCCTCGATCCGCTCTTTGTGCAATCTCCGCCCCCCTCCGAACCACAAGGGACCCAGGTCCCATAGATGTCCGTGGGCCACGATCAGTTCTCCCCGACACTCTATTAGCATATACAAAAAATTTAGACTAGAGTTGAACTAGCTCTATAAGATAGTACAAATAATTTTACACTAGAGTTGAACTAGCTCTATAAGCTAGTTCAAATAATTTTACAATAGAGTTGAACTAGCTCTATAGCCTAGTACAAATAATTTTACACTAGAGTTGAACTAGCTCTATAAGCTAGTTCAAATAATTTTACACTACAGTTGAACTAGCTCTATAGCCTAGTACTAATAATTTTACACTAGAGTTGAACTAGCTCTATAAGCTAGTTCAAATAATTTTAAACTAGTTTTGAACTAGCTCTATAGCCTAGTACAAAAAAATTTACACTAGATTTGAACTAGCTCTATAAGCTTATACAAAACAAATTAGACTAGAGTTGAACTAGCTTTATAAGCTAGTTCTAATAATTTTACACTAGAGTTGAACTAGCTCTATAAGCCAGTTCAAATTTTTTACACTATAGTTGAACTAGCTCTAGAAGCTAGTTCAAATAATTTTACAATTGAGTTGAACTAGCTCTATAGCCTAGTACAAATAATTTTACACTAGAGTTGACCTAGCTCTATAAGCTTATACAAAAAAATGTAGACTAGAGTTGAACTAGCTCTATAAGCTAGTTCAAATAATTTTACACTAGAGTTAAACTAGCTTTATAAGCTAGTTCAAATAATTTTACACTAGAGTTGTACTAGCTCTATAAGCAAGTTCAAATAATTTTACACTAGAGTTGAACTGGCTCTATAGCCTAGTTCAAATAATTTTACACTAGAGTTGAACTAGATCTATAAGCTAGTTGAAATAATTTTACACTAGAGTTGAACTAGCTCTATAGCCTAGTACAAATAATTTTACACGAGAGTTAAACTAGCTCTATAGCCTAGTTCAAATAATTTTACACTAGAGTTGAACTAGCTCTATAACCTAGTTCAAATAATTTTACACTAGAGTTGAACTAGGTCTATAGCCTAGTACAAATAATTTTACATTAGAGATGAACTAGATCTATAAGCTAGTTCAAATAAGTTTACAATAGAGTTGAACTAGCTCTATAGCCTAGTACACATAATTTTACACCAGAGTTGAACTAGCTCTACAGCCTAGTACAAATAATTTTACAATAGAATTGAACTAGCTCTATATGCTAGTTCAAATAAATTTACACTAGAGTTGACCTAGCTCTATAGCCTAGTACAAATAATTTTGCACTAGAGTTGAACTAGCTCTATAAGCTAGTTGAACTAGCTCTATAACCTAGTTCAAACATTTTTACACTAGAGTTGAACTAGCTCTATAAGCTAGTTCAAATAATTTTACACTAGAGTTGAACTAGCTCTATAGCCTAGTACAAATAATTTTACACTAGAGTTGAACTAGCTCTATAAGCTAGTTCAAATAATTTTACACTACAGTTGAACTAGCTCTATAGCCTAATGCTAAGAATTTTACACTAGAGTTGAACTTGCTCTATAAGCTAGTTCAAATAATTTTAAACTAGAGTTGAACTATCTCTATAGCCTATTACAAATAATTTTACACTAGAGTTGAACTAGCTCTATAATATTATAAAAAAAATTAGACTAGAGTTGAACTAGCTCTATAAGCTAGTTCAAATAATTACACTAGAGTTGAACTAGCTCTATAAGCTAGTTCAAATTTTTTACACTATAGTTGAACTAGCTCTATAAGCTAGTTCAAATAATTTTACAATAGAGTTGAACTAGCTCTATAGCCTAGTACAAGTAATTTTACACTAGAGTTGAACTAGCTCTATAAGCTTATACAAAGAAATGTAGACTAGAGTTGAACTAGCTCTATAAGCTAGTTCAAATAATTATACACTAGATTTGAACTAGCTCTATAAGCTAGTACAAATAATTTTACACTAGAGTTGAACTAGATCTATAAGCTAGTTCAAATAATTTTACACTAGAGTTGAACAAGCTCTATAGCCTAGTACAAATAATTTTACACTAGAGTTGAACTAGATCTATAAGCTTGTTCAAATAATTTTACACTAGAGTTGAACTAGCTCTATAGCCTAGTACAAATAATTTTACACTAGAGTTAAACTAGCTCTATAGCCTAGTTCAAATAATTTTACACTAGAGTTTAACTAGCTCTATAAGCTAGTTCAAATAATTTTACACTAGAGTTGAAGTAGGTCTATAGCCTAGTACAAATAATTTTACACTACAGATGAACTAGATCTATAAGCTAGTACAAATAATTTTAGACTAGAGTTGAACTAGCTCTATAGCCTAGTACAAATAATTTTACACTAGAGTTGAACTAGCTCTATATGCTAGTTCAAATAAATTTACACTAGAGTTGACCTAGCTCTATAGCCTAGTACAAATAATTTTACACTAGAGTTGAACTAGCTCTATAAGCTATTTGAACTAGCTCTATAAGCTAATTCAAACATTTTAACACTAGAGTTGAACTAGCTCTATAAGCTAGTTCAAATAATTTTACACTAGAGTTGAACTAGCTCAATAGCCTAGTAGAAATAATTTTACACTAGAGTTGAACTAGCTCTATAAGCTAGTTCAAACAATTTTACACTATAGTTGAACTAGCTCTATAGCCTAGTACTAATAATTTTACACTTGAGTTGAACTAGCTCTATAAGCTAGTTCAAATAATTTTAAACTAGAGTTGAACTAGCTCTATAGCCTAGTACAAATAATTTTACACTAGAGTTGAACTACCTCTATAAGCTTATACAAAAAAAATTAGACTAGAGTTGAACTAGCTCTATAAGCTAGTTCAAATAATTTTAGACTAGAGTTGAACTAGCTTTATAAGCTAGTTCAAATTTTTTACACTATAGTTGAACTAGCTCTATAAGCTAGTTCAAATAATTTTACAACAGAGTTGAACTAGCTCTATAGCCTAGAACAAATAATTTTACACTATATTTTAACTAGCTCGATAAGCTTATACAAAAAAATGTAGACTAGAGTTGAACTAGCTCTATAAGCTAGTTCAAATAATTTTACACTAGAGTTGAACTAGCTCTATAAGCTAGTTCAAATAATTTTGCACTAGAGTTGTACTAGCTCTATAGCCTAGTACAAATAATTTTACACTAGAGTTGAACTAGCTCTATAAGCTAGTTCAAATAATTTTACACTACAGTTGAACTAGCTCTATAGCCTAATGCTAAGAATTTTACACTAGAGTTGAACTTGCTCTATAAGCTAGTTCAAATAATTTTAAACTAGAGTTGAACTATCTCTATAGCCTATTACAAATAATTTTACACTAGAGTTGAACTAGCTCTATAATATTATAAAAAAATTAGACTAGAGTTGAACTAGCTCTATAAGCTAGTTCAAATAATTACACTAGAGTTGAACTAGCTCTATAAGCTAGTTCAAATTTTTACACTATAGTTGAACTAGCTCTATAAGCTAGTTCAAATAATTTTACAATAGAGTTGAACTAGCTCTATAGCCTAGTACAAATAATTTTACACTAGAGTTGAACTAGCTCTATAAGTTTATACAAAAAATGTAGACTAGAGTTGAACTAGCTCTATAAGCTAGTTCAAATAATTATACACTAGATTTGACCTAGCTCTATAAGCTAGTACAAATAATTTTACACTAGAGTTGAACTAGATCTATAAGCTAGTTCAAATAATTTTACACTAGAGTTGAACAAGCTCTATAGCCTAGTACAAATAATTTTACACTAGAGTTGAACTAGATCTATAAGCTAGTTCAAATAATTTTACACTAGAGTTGAACTAGCTCTATAGCCTAGTACAAATAATTTTACACTAGAGTTAAACTAGCTCTATAGCCTAGTTCAAATAATTTTACACTAGAGTTGAACTAGATCTATAAGCTAGTTCAAATAATTTTACACTAGAGTTGAACTAGGTCTATAGCCTAGTACAAATAATTTTACACTAGAGATGAACTAGATCTATAAGCTAGTTCAAATACTTTTACACTAGAGTTGAACTAGCTCTATAGCCTAGTACAAATAATTTTACACTAGAGTTGAACTAGCTCTATATGCTAGTTCAAATAAATTTACACTAGAGTTGACCTAGCTCTATAGCCTAGTACAGATAATTTTACACTAGAGTTGAACTAGCTCTATAAGCTATTTGAACTAGCTCTATAAGCTAATTCAAACATTTTAACACTAGAGTTGAACTAGCTCTATAAGCTAGTTCAAATAATTTTACACTAGAGTTGAACTAGCTCAATAGCCTAGTAGAAATAATTTTACACTAGAGTTGAACTAGCTCTATAAGCTAGTTCAAACAATTTTACACTATAGTTGAACTAGCTCTATAGCCTAGTACTAATAATTTTACACTTGAGTTGAACTAGCTCTATAAGCTAGTTCAAATAATTTTAAACTAGAGTTGAACTAGCTCTATAGCCTAGTACAAATAATTTTACACTAGAGTTGAACTACCTCTATAAGCTTATACAAAAAAAATTAGACTAGAGTTGAACTAGCTCTATAAGCTAGTTCAAATAATTTTAGACTAGAGTTGAACTAGCTTTATAAGCTAGTTCAAATTTTTTACACTATAGTTGAACTAGCTCTATAAGCTAGTTCAAATAATTTTACAACAGAGTTGAACTAGCTCTATAGCCTAGAACAAATAATTTTACACTAGATTTTAACTAGCTCGATAAGCTTATACAAAAAAATGTAGACTAGAGTTGAACTAGCTCTATAAGCTAGTTCAAATAATTTTACACTAGAGTTGAACTAGCTCTATAAGCTAGTTCAAATAATTTTGCACTAGAGTTGTACTAACTCTATAAGCTAGTTCAAATAATTTTACACTAGAGTTGAACTAGCTCTATAGCCTAGTACAAATAATTTTACACTAGAGTTGAACTAGATCTATAAGTTAGTTCAAATAATTTTACACTAGAGTTGAACTAGCTCTATAGCCTAGTACAAATAATTTTACACTAGAGTTAAACTTGCTCTATAGAGTAGTTCAAATAATTTTACAATTGAGTTGAACTAGCTCTATAAGCTAGTTCAAATAATTTTACACTAGAGTTGAACTAGGTCTATAGCCTAGTACAAATAATTTTACACTAGAGATGAACTAGATCTATAAGCTAGTTCAAATAATTTTACACTAGATTTGAACTAGCTCTATAGCCTAGTACAAATAATTTTACACCAGAGTTGAACTAGCTCTATAGCCTAGTACAAATAATTTTACACTAGAGTTGAACTAGCTCTATATGCTAGTTCAAATAAATTTACACTAGAGTTGACCTGGCTCTATAGCCTAGTACAAATAATTTTACACTAGAGTTGAACTAGCTCTATAAGCTAGTTGAACTAGCTCTATAAGCTAATTCAAACATTTTTACACTAGAGTTGAACTAGCTCTATAAGCTAGTTCAAATAATTTTACACTAGATATGAACTAGCTCTATAGCCTAGTACAAATGATTTTACACTAGAGTTGAACTAGCTCTATAAGCTAGTTCAAATAATTTTACACTACAGTTGAACTAGCTCTATAGCCTAGTACTAATAATTTTACACTAGAGTTGAACTAGCTCTATAAGCTAGTTCAAATAATTTTAAACTAGAGTTGAACTAGCTCTATAGCCTAGTACAAATAATTTTACACTAGAGTTGAACTAGCTCTATAAGCTTATACAAAAAAATTAGACTAGAGTTGAACTAGCTCTATAAGCTAGTTCAAATAATTTTACACTAGAGTTGAACTAGCTCTATAAGCTAGTTCAAATTTTTTACACTATAGTTGAACTTGCTCTATGAGCTAGTTCAAATAATTTTACAATAGAGTTGAACTAGCTCTATAGCCTAGTACAAATAATTTTACACTAGAGTTGAACTAGCTCTATAAGCTTATAAAAAAATGTAGACTAGAGTTGAACTAGCTGTATAAGCTAGTTCAAATAATTTTACACTAGAGTTGAACTAGCTCTATAGCCTAGTACAAATAATTTCACACTAGAGTTGAACTAGCTCTATATGCTAGTTCTAATAATTTTACACTACAGTTGAACTAGCTCTATAGCCTAGTACTAATAATTTTACACTAGAGTTGAACTAGCTCTATAAGCTAGTTCAAATAATTTTAAACTAGAGTTGAACTAGCTCTATAGCCTAGTACAAATAATTTTACACTAGAGTTGAACTAGCTCTATAAGCTTATACAAAAAAAATTAGACTAGAGTTGAACTAGCTCTATAAGCTAGTTCAAATAATTTTACACTAGAGTTGAACTAGCTTTATAAGCTAGTTCAAATTTTTACACTATAGTTGAACTAGCTCTATAAGCTAGTTCAAATAATTTTACAATAGAGTTGAACTAGCTCTATAGCCTAGAACAAATAATTTTACACTAGAGTTGAACTAGCTCTATAAGCTTATACAAAAAATGTAGACTAGAGTTGAACTAGCTGTATAAGCTAGTTCAAATAATTTTACACTAGAGTTGAACTATCTCTATAAGCTAGTACAAATAATTTTACACTAAAGTTGAACTAGATCTATAAGCTAATTCAAATAATTTTACACTAGAGTTGAACTAGCTCTATAAGATAGTACAAATAATTTTACACTAAAGTTGAACTAGATCTATAAGCTAGTTCAAATAATTTTACACTAGAGTTGAACTAGCTCTATAGCCTAGTACAAATAATTTTACACTAGAGTTAAACTTGCTCTATAGCCTAGTTCAAATAATTTTACACTAGAGTTGAACTAGGTCTATAGCCTAGTACAAATAATTTTACACTAGAGATGAACTAGATCTATAAGCTA
Source organism: Aegilops longissima (assembly GCA_021605205.1). Classification (NCBI taxonomy): domain Eukaryota; kingdom Viridiplantae; phylum Streptophyta; class Magnoliopsida; order Poales; family Poaceae; genus Aegilops; species Aegilops longissima. The sequence continues at coordinate 36,923 of JAHIAM010005367.1, forward strand.
GTTCAAATAATTTTACAGTAGATTTGAACTAGCTCCATAGCCTAGTACAAGTAATTTTACACCAGAGTTGAACTAGCTCTATAGCCTAGTACAAATAATTTTACACTAGAGTTGAACTAGCTCTATATGCTAGTTCAAATAAATTTACACTAGAGTTGACCTGGCTCTATAGCCTAGTACAAATAGTTTTACACTAGAGTTGAACTAGCCCTATAAGCTAGTTGAACTAGCTCTATAAGCTAATTCAAACATTTTTACAACGAGTTTCCAGCAACTCAGGGATTTACCGAGCTCATTTGCCTCAATGCTCACGAGATAAACTATCATCGAAAATGCTCATGAGCGTGCCATGATACAAAAATAATGCAAACATGCCCTGACACTCATCATATCAAAAGTTCAAACTTTGCTTGCCTGGTTCGGAGTAGTCGGGGTCTAGCTCGGCGAATTTCGCGGTTCCGTCACCTCCTTCGGTATCTACGGTAAACAAAAATACACGCGCTAACGTAAATACCGTGGAGTACATAAAGTTGATCCAAATTTTTTTCAAATACATATGATAAAAAACTAGACAAAAATTTTAAGAGGACAGAGAAAGAATCACCCAAAACTTCCTTTCTGTTAAAAAGTTATAAGGGTTTTAGCCCAAGGACCCATCTGTAATGAAACAGAAAACTTCCAGGGGGCTTTGCAGAAAAATCCAGAAAAACGGTTCAGAGTGGAAGCGTATTTGCCAAAGTACGCTTTTAGAAAACGATTCAAAAAAAACAAAAGAGAGGCTGACGGGCGGGTCCCGTCCGTCAGGTTTGAAATTTCAAACGAGGGAGTCGGGGCTCGTCTGGTGCGCCGAGAGTCATGATGGTCGCCGTGGCGATCCACGGCGAGCGTGGAGATCGAGAGTACCTCCGTGTTCAGGCGCCATTCGCGTCTATGGAGGTGGTGGTGGTCGCGGCGAGTACCATGTCGGCGGCGACGCTTGCTCCGTGGACGGTGACTCGGGTGGTCGTGGATCTCGCGGGGAGAGCTGGAGGTGGAATTGAGGAGTGGGTTAGACTCGTGATAGCATGAGAGGGTATATGACGAGGTTAGGGCGCCGGAGATGACCTCACCGGCGTGAATCATGGTGGAGGCCGAGGCGGAAGGAAGCGGCCGGAGTCGAAGAAGAAGAGCTCCTCGTGGCCCTTCCAGGGGCTTGGCGAGGTTTGGGGAGGTAGTGGAGGTGTGCCGGGGCGAGAGCAAGCTCGGGGTGCTATATATAGCCAGCCCGAGGCGGTTGCCGAGAACGGGTTCTCCGCGAGGTGATTACGGCGCGCTGTGGTTGCATGGTCGGCTTAGGAGCTTGAGCATCGACTAGACGAAGAACTGGTGCCATCCCGTGTCCAACTCAGCAAGGTGGGCGATTACTTACCTGTCCTCGACGGAATGGCCGCACGGCCCGTCGGTAGCAGAGAGCGCGCTCTGCGCATGTCAGGACACGACGACGGTGCTACATGCATGCGCTGGCAAGGAAATGGCCACGTTGAGCCACCAGGGGGTTTGGGCGGCGCCGAACGGTGTTATGCCACCGTTCTGCTCCCTGTCGGCCGCTACGGTGGTTCGGCCACCGCAAGACATAGCGGCGCAGGCGGGCCAGGGTGCCACCGACGCTAGTAAGGCACCAAGCACGCGTGTGAGGCTCCGGACAAGCAAGCTAGGCCGCGAGCAACGTGCCAAGTGCACGGTGAACATGTGACTGAAACTCTGACGGAGATTGACACTAAACTCTGAATTTAACTGAAGATGAGCAGAAACAGTGCACGCAAGATGTTCGGCAGAATGCTTTAGGCATGTAGGGATTTTTCCTTGAGCTGGTTTTTGGTGGAGGGGCCTCTCATTGCATCTAGAGGCTGCCTGAATATTTGTGGAATTTTTGGAGAAGTGTAGATATGAATTTCACAAAATTTGGCAAATCTGGTCCAAACTTATAGAGACTATAATTTGAACTCTTTGAACAGAAGAGGAGAGGATCTTGATTGATCTAGGTTGTGGGTACCAAGGACTATCCAAGGGAGTTGGTTTGAGGTCAAAACTCAAATGCATTTAGGTACTTGCTTTGCAAATCACCTAGGCTCAATATAATAGACAGAAAAGATTTGGGAGAGGAAATAATTGAAATAAAATTTAGAAAATGGTTGAGCTTGTTGGGACAGAATGTTTGGGTTGCCCAAAGTGGAAGGAGAGATTTTTGGGAAGGTTTTACCATGTGGTGCATGGAAGAATCATGAATGGTTTCAAATATGGGAGAGGATGAAAAACTCCTAGAGTTTCCTTTTCAAATAAAATAAAATCCAAAGATTTTTCTTGGAATTTTGAGAAGAGGGCAATCAGAAGAAAATTTAAAACCAAACACTAGAGTTGAAGGAGATGCAAAAAAAATAAAATATTTGCTAAAGGGAAAAAGCTTTGAGAGAGATTTTTGGAAGGGTTTTGGAGACCTCCTTCAAATCCAACAAAATTTTGAAGAAAACCAAAGGAAACATTTTGGAGTGCCACAACACCTACCCCCTTAGGAAAAATCTCGTCCCCGAGATTCCAGTTGATCCTCAAATAATTGTGGGTGCTCTGTTCGAAGGAAATCCTCTCTTTCCCAAGTGGCTTCACATTCGGTGTGGTTGCTCCACTGAACTTTGAAGAATTTGGCGGTTTTCTGTCGGGTTCTCCTTTCTGACTCTTCCAAGATTTTTATCGGATGCTCCCGATATGTAAGGTCTGGTTGCACGTCAATGTTTTTATGGGGGTACTTGTTTCTCTGGGTTGCTTACGCACTTCCTCAATTGGGAGACGTGAAATACCTCGTGGATGTCGGATAATTCTTCGGGTAAGTCTAGCTGGTAGGCTACCGTGCCTCTTCGTGCTACTATGCAGAATGGTCCGATGAATCTTGGTGCTAGCTTCCCTTTAATCTTGAATCGGTGCAGGCCTCTCATGGGTGATACTCGTAGGTACACAAATTCACCGGGTTCAAAATGGACTCCACGATGCTTCTGATCGTAATAACTCTTTTGCCGACTTTGGGCTGTCTTGAGTCGGTCCTTAATTACCTTGATTTAATCTTCAGCCTCTTTGAGCAGGTCTGGGCCGAAGATATGACTGTCTCCGGTTTCCGACCAATTTAGCGGGGTACGACATCTTCGTCCATACAGAGCTTCAAATGGTGCCATTTGCAGGCTGGACTGATAGCTGTTGTTATATGCGAATTCTGCGTATGGTAAGCTCTCCTCCGAACTGGTCCCATAGGTGAGGACACATGCTCTCAAAGATATCTTCTAGAATCTGGTTTACTCGCTCGATCTGCGCCCACATGTCTGGGATGGTATGCGGTCTGAATGCCAGCTGAGTTCCAGAGCTTGTTGTAAGTGATCCCAAAACCGGAGACGAATTGAGCGCCTCGTCCGAGATTCTTTTCTTTGGGACTCCATGTAGGCAAACGATACGGGAGAGGTAGAGCCTAGCAAGCTCGAGTGGTGTGTGTTGTCTTCACGGGATGAAGTGAGCTACTTTAGTCAGTCTATCTGTGATTACCCATATGGCATCATGTCCGTGTCGCGACCGAGGTAGTCCAACAATAAAATCCATTCCAATCTCGCCCCATTTCCACTCGGGTATCTTATTCGGTTGCAACAGCCCGCCCGGTTTCTGGTGCTCGGCCTTGATGCGTTGACAAGAGTCACAACATGCAATAAACGTGGCTATGTCTCTTATTATACCATGCCACCAAAATGTTTCCTGAAGATCTTTGTACATTTTTGATCCTCCAGGATGGATTGAATATGGAGCGGTGTGGCCTTCAGCCAGGATTTGCTGTTTATGGTCCTGGATATTTGGTACGCAAAGCCTATTCCCGTACAACAATATTCCTTGCTCATTAATAATGAATTCCGAGGCCTTGCCCAACTTCATCTTCCATTTTATGCCTTCAATGCTGGGGTGTCCATGTTGAGCCTCTTTAACCTTCTCTATCAGGGTAGGCTGTACTTCTAAGTTTGACACACTGCCTTGGTGACCACCATCAGGTTGAGCTTTGCAATTCCTGCTGGAATTCAGGTCTTAAGTCCGGCATGTTGTCGTTGTCCGGACCGGGTTCCACTCAGAGCATCTGCTACAACATTTGCCTTGCCCGGGTGGTAGTGGATCCCAACATCATAATCCTTTACTAATTCCAACCAGCGTCGCTGCCGTAAATTTAGTTCTGGTTGTGTGAAAATATACTTGAGGCTTTTGTGGTTCGTGTATATTTCACAACGATTACCAAGTAAAAAGTGTCTCCATTCCTTGAGTGCATGAATAACTGCTGCTAATTCCAGGTCATGGATAGGGTAATTTTCCTCATGCTTGCGAAGCTGTCTGGAAACATATGTGACAACCTTGCCTTCTTGCATTAATACGCACCCGAGGCCCTTTCGAGATGCGTCACAAAATACCTCAAAAATTTTGTGTATATCCGCACAATTAGTGGTCCGGTGTCGTCGCCGCCTCTTTAGTTCTTGGAAACTTTTCTCGCAGAGCTTCCGTCCATTCAAACTTCCTGTCTTTCTTGAGTAGTTGCGTCATTGGCTTTGCTATGGTGGAGAATCCTTCAATAAATCTCCGTAGTATCCTACCATTCCCAAGAAACTTCAGACATCCGTCACGCTGGCTGGTGGCTTCCAATAAGCACGGCCTTGACCTCTTCAGGTCTCTGGCGATACCTTCTTGGGTCAAGTCGTGGCCCGTGAAACCTACTAGCTTTAGCCAAAATTCACACTTGCTGAATTTAGTGTACAACCGATGTTTCTGAGTTCTCCTAGTACAATCCGGAGATGTTCAGCGTGCTCTTCGGTGTTTTGCGGTATACCGAATATCATCGATAAATACCACAACAAATTTATCCATAAACTTCATGAATACTTTGTTCATGAGGTGAACAAAATATCTTGTGAGGCGTTTGTTAGTCCGAATGGCATTACTGTTGAACTCATACAATCCGATCCGGAGGTTAAAGCGGTCTTGGGAATATCTTCGGTTCGCACTTTCAGTTGATGGTATCCCGATCTCAAGTCAATCTTTGAGAACACCTTGGCCTTAGCGAGTTGATCGAATAAATCATTTATTCGTTGCATCGGATATTTGTTCTTGATTGTGACCATGTTTAGCGCTCGATACTCTATGCAAAATCTCAGCGTTCCATCCTTCTTTTTGGCAAACAAAATTGGTGAACCCCAAGGTGAGGAATTGGCTCGTATGTACCCTTTTTGCAATAATTCCTTTATTTGCTTCTTCAGTTCTACCAATTCGGATGGTGCCATTCTGTACGGTTTCTTGTATATGGGAGCGTTTCCGGGTGCTAGATCAATGCTGAATTCTATCTCTCGATCTGGTGGCATGCCTGGTAGTTCTTCGGGAAACACATCTAGAAATTCACACACTACTGGAACCTTGCTCAATTCAGAAATATCCACCTTATTCAATCTCGGTTGCCGGGATATTTTTCTTTCCTTGGCTGAAACCTTTATGGTCTTCCCGTGGTGATGGGCGAGAATTACGGTCCTGTTGAAGCAGTCAATAAAACCTTTGTTGGTAGTTTACCAATCCATCCCTAAGATGACATCCAGTCCTTTATTTTCCAACACGATAAGATTTGCGTGAAGCTTCAACCCTTCAAACTCGATAACCACACCCTGGCAATAATTCTGGGTAACTTGCTTAATTCGTGGGACTTGGCGATCATAGATTTTCCCAAGGGAAGCATCGAAAAATTATTTTGCAAAGCAAAACTTTTCGAAACGAATGAGTGAGAAGCTCCAGAATCAAACAAAACCATGGCAGGTATTGTGTTGACAGGAAACGTACCGAGTATGATATCTGGGAAATTTTGTGCTTCCTCTTTGGTCACGTGGTTCAGATGACCCTTCTTGTGGTTGTTATTTGGGTTGAAATTGTTGCGCTTTGGCGCCGAATTATTGCTTCCGTTGTTCGGCTTTGGGGTCGAGTTCCTTGGCTTGGGGCACTGCTTGGCATAGTTCCCTTCTTCTCCACAAGCGTAACAGGTAACGCCTGGCCGATATGTGAACTCCTTGTCCCTTGCATGGAAATTCTTGATTGGGCGTGAGACGCTTGTCGTGGGTTTGGGTGTCCAGTTTTTCGAACATCTGTCTTCTTTGCGGTGGTTCTTGGTGTGTTTAGTCTCGTCCTCTTCCGCTATGGAAATCTTCTAAGCTCGTCTCTCATTTTCCAAGGTAATGGCCTTATCCACCAGCGTCTTAAAATCTGGAAATGTGTGTACGACCAATTGGCATTTAAGTGCAGGCGTCAGACCGTCTAGGAATTTCTCCATCTTTTTGTTTTCTGACATACGCTCCTCGTTGGCGTAGCGAGACAGCAGGGTAAACTGACTGTTGTATTCTGACACTGTCATTGTCCTTTCCCTGTGGTCATCAAATTCTCTCTTGCCTGAATATTTGTGGAATTTTTGGAGAAGTGTAGATATGAATTTCACCAAATTTGGCAAATCTGGTCCAAACTTACAGAGACTATAATTTGAAATCTTTGAACAGAAGAGGAGTGGATCTTGATTGATCTAGGTTGTGGGTACCAAGGACTATCCAAGGGAGCTGGTTTGAGGTCAAAACTCAAATGCATTTAGGTACTTGCTTTGCAAATCATCTAGGCTCAATATAATAGACAGAAAAGATTTGGGAGAGGAAATAATTGAAATAAAATTCAGAAAATGGTTGAGCTTGTTGGGACAGAATGTTTGGATTGCCCAAAGTGGTAGGAGAGATTTTTGGGAAGGTTTTACCATGTGGTGCATGGAAGAATCATGAATGGTTTCAAATATGGGAGAGGATGAAAAACTCCTAGAGTTTCCTTTTGAAATAAAATAAACTCCAAAGATTTTTCTTGGAATTTTGAGAAGAGGGCAATCAGAAGAAAATTTAAAACCAAACACTAGAGTTGAAGGAGATGCAAAAAAAATAAAATATTTGCTAAAGGGAAAAAGCTTTGAGAGAGATTTTTGGAAGGGTTTTGGAGACCTCCTTCAAATACAACAAAATTTTGAAGAAAACCAAAGGAAAAAATTTGGAGTGCCACACCCTGGCCCGCCACCGCCTGCAGCTTCGCCGGCGGACGCCCGCTGCCTCTGGTGCTCCGGCCGGCCTCGCCTCGGCCACGCCTCACCCCGTGCCGACCTCGCCTCACCCGTGCCGGCCTCGCCCTCGGCGGACCTGGCAAACCCCGCACCGGTGTCGGGCCGTGCCCCTCTCTGCCGCCCCGCTCCTGCACCCCCTTGCGCCGGCGACGCCGCCATGTCCGTGGCCAACTCCGGTGCTTGACCGCCCTGCTCCTGCCTTCGCCTTTGCTTTGGTTGCGGTGGCCTCACCACCTTGGCCCGGCGGCATCGCCGCTTGCACGGGTCTGCCTCATCGGCGCTGGCGCCGCCCCCATGGCGCCTCATGCCCATTCGCCCGTTAGGCCCCTGCGCCTATGACAATGGGCCCCGCCTAGAGAACGTTTTAGAACCGCCCAGAGAACGTTTTAGAAAAAAAGGAATTAAATAATAATAATAATAATAATAAATAAATAGATAATAATAATTATATTAATTAATTATTTAACGAATTAATTAAGTTAATTAATCACAATTAGATTAACCTAATTAACTGTTAGTTAATTAATCAAACAATGACGGTGGGGCCCACCCCTAATTAATTATGATTAGTTTAATTAATATGTTAATTAAAATGTTTCAGCGACTGTGGGACCCATGGTCAGTTGACCAATCAACTCTGTTGATGCTGATGTCGACATGACATCATCTTGATGTCATTAAATCATTTTCGATTAATTAAATAATTAATTAAATCGAGAAATTAATAAAATATTTAGAAAATCATATCTTTTAATCCGTAAGTCGGATTAAAATATTTTCAACATGAAAGTTGCTCGAGCGATGAGGCGATTCGGACACGCAAACCCGTTAAATCGCCACACTCCCTAACCTATCGAACTCACAACTTTCCCCTCCGGCTCCTATGCCCGAATCGCGAAACACCGAATACTTTCCGGATGCTTTCTACACGGTATCACCTCATACGCGTTAGGGCACCCCTAGCACCGTTACTTGACTTTTCATGCATCGTTATGCATATTTTTGCATTGTATTCATTGTTTCTTCCCCTCTTCTTCGATAGACACCGAGACCGGCGTTCTTTGCTGCCCGATTCGCGGAGTTGACGACCCTCTCTCTTGCGAGCAACCAGGCAAGCCCCCTTGATCACGGATATCTCCTACTCTCCTCTATCTGCTTGCATTAGAGTAGTGTAGCATGTTACTGCTTTCGTTATTCCTATCGATGCATTGCCTGTCTTTGCTACTTACATTGATACCTTTACCGCAATCCTACTTGCCTAGTATAGGATGCTAGTATTTCCATCTGTGGCCCTACATTCTTGTCCATATTCATGCTATACTATCGGGCGGTGATCACTCGGGAGGTGATCACGGTATATACTATATACTTTATACATGATACATGTGGTGACTAAAGTCGGGTCGCCTTGTGGAGCACCATGAGTGGATCTTGGTGGCGGGCGGCAGGGCAGGTTGAGACCGCCTAAGAGAGGTGGGCCTGGCCTGTTTCTGCGTCAGCGGATACTTAACACACTTAACGAGATCTTGGTATTTGATCTGAGTTGGGTCGTTGACCTTATCGCACTAACCGCCACGTGGGACAAGATATGGGCAACCGGCGTCGTGGTATCGGTGAAGCATTTCGTGACGTGACGGACGAGCGGAGCGCCGGATTGGTGGGCGCCACTAGGCTAAATGCGCTTCGGCCGCCCACACAACGTGCAGGTGTGCTAAGGGCGATGGGCCTAGACCCCTGTGCGCATAGGTTTAGACCGGCATGCTGACCTCTCTGTTATGCCTAGGTGGGGCTGCGACGTGTTAATCTTCCGCGGCCAGGCATGACCCAGAAAAGTGTGTCCGGCCAAATGGGATCGAGCGTGTTGGGTAATGTGGTGTACCCGTGCAGGGAAGTTAATCTATTCGAATAGCCGTGATCTTCGGTAACAGGACGACTTGGAGTTGTACCTTGACCTTATGACAACTAGAACCGGATACTTAATAAAACACACCCTTCCAAGTGCTAGATACAACCCGGTGGTCGCTCTCTCTCAGGGTTGCGAGGAGGGGATCGCCGGGTAGGATTATGCTATGCGATGTTACTTGGAGGACTTGATCTACTCTACGCTACATGCTGCAAGGCGAGGCTGCGAAGCGTAGTCTTCGCGAGATTAGATATCCCCTCTTATTACGGCATTCTGCAGTTCGGTCGATGATATGGCCCTTTACATATATCCATGCATATGTAGTGTAGCTCCTTGCTTGCAGTACTTTGGATGAGTACTCACGGTTGCCTTGTTCCCCTTTTCCCTTTCTTTACCGGTTCTGCGACCGACGATGGAGCCGAGGGCGAGATGCCACCGTCGATGGCGACTACTACCTGGGCGCCTACTACTACGTGTAGCGGCGGCGGCGACCGGGAGTAGTTAGGAGGATCGAGCAGGAGGGCTGCGCCTCTTCGATCTGTATCGGTTTGTGCTAGCCTTCTTAAGGCAAACTTGTTTAACTTATACGTACTCAGATATTGTTGCTTCCGCTGACTTCGTCTATGATCGAGCTCTTGTATTCGAGCCCTCGAGGCCCACGGCTTGTATTACGATGCTTGTATGACTTTTTTATGTTTTAGAGTTGTGTTGTGATATCTTCCCGTGAGTCCCTGATCTTGATCGTACACATTTGCGTGCATTATTAGCGTATGATTGAATCGAGGGCGTCACACTCTATAGCCTAGTACAAATAATTTTACACTAGAGTTGAACTAGATCTATAAGATAGTTCAAATAATTTTACACTAGAGTTGAACTAGCTCTATATCCTAGTACAAATAATATTACACTAGAGATAAACTAGCTCTATAGCCTAGTTCAAATAATTTTGCACTTGAGTTGAACTAGCTCTATAAGCTAGTACAAATAATTTAACACTAGAGTTGAACTAGGTCTATAGTCTAGTACAAATAATTTTACACTAGAGATGAACTAGATCTATAAGCTAGTTCAAATAATTTTACACTAGAGTTGAACTAGCTCTATAGCCTAGTACAAATAATTTTACACCAGAGTTGAACTAGCTCTATAGCCTAGTGTGACGCCCCCGATTCAATCGTACACTAATCATGCACGCAAATGTGTACGATCAAGATCAGGGACTCACGGGAAGATATCACAACACAACTCTAAAACATAAATAAGTCACCGGGTTAGCGTAACTAACGGAGAGAAAAAAATGATTAGGTTTAAATCTTAATTAGGTTAATTCTTAAAATTAATTTTTTTAATTAATTAATTAATTAAATTTTAATTAAAATTTATTTATTTACTTTTTAAAGCCTTTTTAATTTTTTAGGGTGGGGCAGATAGGCAGGGAAAAGGCCTTTAAAGGGGGCCGGGGTGCCCATGCAAGACCACCAACCCAGAGGGAACAACAAAGTGGGAAACCTAATTGGCCCAAAGGTAGGAAATCTTTTAAAAATTTAAAAAAAATTTTTTTTCTTTTAAAGGCCATGCCTGGGGGCAAAGGCCCGATACCCAGAACTTGGGACCCGGGGAATGGCGGGTGGGCGCCCCTGGCAAAGGCCAAAAAGGGGGGCAGGCAGCTTGGCAGGGGCCAAGAGGCGTGGGAAGGGTGGGCCGGGGGGGAAGGCGGGGAGGCGTCGGGCCGGGGACCGGTGGCGCGGGCCCCGGCGGGGTGGCCGTGATGGGGGAGGCCGGCTGGCAAGGCTCGGGCGCGTAGCTGGGCGGGGGTGGCGGGGCGGAGAAAGCGGTCGGGTGGCGCACGTTGTTAAAGCGGCTTCCGGTGGGGCCAGCGGCGTAGACGGATGGGGGGGAAAGGGGGGACGTGGGGGTGGGGCGGAGGTGGGGTGGGGCGCCCGGCGGGGCGGGGGGCTCGTGGCGGGGGCTCCCCCGATAATCGGGAGAGGTGGGGGGGGGCGGTGGGGGAGGGTTTGGTTGGGTTTGGCGGGATGGGATATGGGATGGGTTGAGGAAGGGTGGGGGCAGGGTTGGTGGGGCCCGAGGCAGTGGGCGGGGCCTGAGGCCCTTTCTTTTTCTTTTTTCCTTCTCTTCTTTTTATTTTATTTTCTGTTAGTTTTATTTTGATATAATTGTTTTTAGTTAGGAAAGGTTGCCCCAATTCAGTTTGAGAACCACCAGGCCAAAAGTTTCTTTTTTTTTTTTTTTTTTCCTTTTTTTTTCATTTTCCTTAATTTTTATTTTATAAAATTGTTTTTACCTTAGGAAAGAAATAAAATATTTTATTTTGAGAAAAAACTTTTATTGTTTTTTAATTGAATTTAATTTAGGTTTTAAGAATTTATTATTGGGGGATCACTTAATTTGTTTTTCTACAATTCTTCCCACAAGAAAGTAATTTAAAAATAAAAAAGGTTGTTCTTTCTTAAATCTTATCGGTTTTTGTCCCAAAGGATATTTTAGTTTTTTGAGAATTGAAACCTTTTTTTTTGGGAACTTTATTAAAAGAATGGGGTAAACAACCCCAGGTTTAATTGTTGTCCGGGGGTGGGTGGGAATAATTCGAATTAAACTTAAAATACGGGCGTAAATTCTAATTTACGGGAATCGTTCGAGAAAAAAGGGAAGGGAAAGTCAAATTAAGATTTCTAAACAGATCAATGGGGTGCCTCTTTCCGAAGAAGGTGTTACTTTGGAAGGGTTACATTGTGGTTTTGCGTCTTTTTTGGGACCATGTGGGTTAAACGAAAGATGGGCCTTGGGAAACCTCGGTGACCTAACCTGTTTGTAAAACGGGAAAAGGGGGGGGAAGTTTTACCCTTTCTTCCGGAAATAAAAACTTACGGGGACAATTATCAACAAAAGTAAAGGGTTTATTGGAATTTAAACGGGGAAAAGCAAAATTTCGTTGACCAAAGATGGAAAGGTTAAAAAACAATAAAGGAAATTTAAATTGCATGTCTGGAAAGGAAAATGGAAAACCCTTTTCAGGGAATTTCCCAAGGGAAAAAGCGTTTGAGGGTATGAAAACCCTTTGGAAAGGGGGAAATTATGTCATTTATCCTGTTGGGAATTGGGTTTATTTGGGCCAAATGTTTTGTTAAAGACAGAAAGTTTTGGTGCATTGCAGGTTCCAAACAAATGGCAGTTCAAGGACCATAACGCTTATAAAATGGCACAACCCCGGAAAAGGCCGCAAAAGAATTTTTTCGGTTCCACCCGGGGCAGGCTGCATCTTTCCGGTTCATCAAAACCAAAATAACTCTTAAATTGCCCAGAATTGGGAAAACCGAGGTTCATAACCCGGAAATATTCAGAAAAAATGAACACAAATAAAAAACAAATTTGAAAGAAAAGGGGCGGGTTTTAAGAATGCATTCCAAGGAGGGAAAATGGTGTTAAACACAAATTCCAAGGGATCTTTCCCAAAAGGGCAAGAAAACTTGAATTCAAATGAAAATGGTATCAGGAAAACCCTTTTGGGAAAGGGAGAAATTCTGGGTTCAATCAATTTAAAGGTGTTGGAAAAAAATTGGAAGAAAACCATTTAAAGCTGGGTTTCAAAGTTTTGTTAACTCAAGTTCAAAGCGTTTTAGAAACAACAGGTCCAAAAAAAGGTGGGGTAGAATATCAATACCAAGAATTTAAAGGTTAAATTTTCCTTCCGGAGATGGTTATTCTGCAAAAAATTTAAAAGGAATCGGTTCCCCACCAAGGGTTGGAAAGCAAGAAAATCATGAACCTCATCAAAAGGAAATTTATCATAATTTGAAATTTTGTCCAAAGGATAATATCCGACCGGGAGATTCATGAAGTGTAATGATCCTCACTCGGGATGGCCGAGGAGGAAAAGGTCACACAAATCAAAACCAATTTTTCAAAGATCCGGAAATAACTAACCGGGGCGGGTTCGGGAAGAAAGGTCCCTTTAAACCAAGAAAGGATGGAGGTTGCTGATGGGCCTCGGCGAAATTATCGAGTTTTTCCAGGGGATGGCTTTCCAAATAAGGTGAAAAGAAAATGAATTGTATTCAAAGAATATAAGGTTATCCGAAGAAAGAATAAAATTAAAACATTGGGTTGGAGGGTTTGCCACGAAAAAAGGCCCTTTTGCACGAAAATGGTTTTAGAGGGAACTTGGAACCAAAAAAGGAATAAAATTGAACTTATCCAAAGGAATAATTTTTAAAGAAGTTTTGAAAATTCACCCACATCATAAAGTTCAAAATCGTATTCTAAGAAACCCAACCCGGCGAGAAGTTGGGGTTGAAATTTTACTCCGAAAAAGAGGTGGAAAATTTCTTCCCTTTAAAGGAATGTTAACCCAAGGGGTGAAACATAACCAAAGTTTCAAGATAAATAACCAACCGAAACAAGTGGTTGGGGAAAAGGAAAAAACAAAGGAAGTATCGGGAAGAACTCACAAATATCAAAGGGCAAATGGTAAAATCCAACAAAGGATTGATTAAAAGGTCGATGTGTATTGATCCAACGGAGAAAGGAAGAATGTAACGGATGGAATCACAATAATTCAAAGAAGTGCAAAGGTTATGACCAAAACAAAATCAAAAACCCTTGTCAAGGTGGAATTGAATAACGGAAATTCCCAAGGGTAAACCTCTCATGCAAAATGGTCGGGAAAGAAACCAGGAATCAATATATTTAACACGGGTATTGAATAATGGCCAAAATAGGGCAAAGATGCCAATATGATTACAACTTTGGGATTAAAAAGAAAGAAACAAGAAATTAAAACCAGGGCACTCGGGGTTTTAAGGTAATGGCCTTTGAAGTTTTAAAACCAAGCATGGGGAATGAAAATCGGGAAATGTGGGGTATTCATTGGAAGAACCATAAGAAAGGGTTCCAAAACGGGGATCCGGGGGTAATAACAAGACGGGATTTAATTGTAAGGTGCGATTATCCACGAAAAAGGGACAAAAGGGTGGCACAAACTTGGGAAAACAAAAATGTATTTGGAAACGGTGACCTGTTTAAAAGGGTCCCGGGAGGAATATCAGGAATAATTAATTTTAAAAACTTTAAGAATAGAAAAATCGGTCCACATAACAAATAAAGGTCCAATCCACCCAATGGGCTCCCATCCGCGTTGAAAAGTTTTGCGGTGTAAAGGCCAAAAGGGGAAGGTTGGGCTCGGTTGAAAACTTTCCCCGTTCAACATTTAGGAAAGATAGTCAAATGGGGCTCAGGGAAATATACCACAATTCAAAATAAATAACAACAAGCCAAAACAAGCGGGGCCCAGGGCCGAATACAACAACAAAGGGCATAGTATCGGGAAAATTTTCACAAGGTGATAAATGGAGACAAAGGATCTCAAAAAGGGGCCCTTGGGTCCCAAATCTTAGTGGTTCCCTCCGGAGAGAAGGATTGAATGCCGGGGTTATTGGGTCCATCTGATTTAAACTAAGTGGGAAAAGGGGAAAAAATATTTCCAAAACAAAACAAGGAGCTCACACAAGATGGTTCAAAGGGAATTCCCCGAGCCCTCTGAGATTGGTTTTTGGTTGGGGGAATTTGTCAAAAGGGGACGGCGGCGAAAGGGTTTACCCCAGGATTCGGGAAAATTTGTGTTTGTGGAACTTCCCGTAGGGACCAATGGGGCTCAAAATGAAATGGTGAACAAAGGGGGAGCCAAATTTTGTTCCCTTTCCTTTTATGGGGGTTAACCATTGAAAAAAGGGAAATTAAAAAACCCCTGGGAATTTGGAGCTGACCGAAACCAGCCGAACCCTTTCTCGTTGCCCTTGGGCCTCCTTTTATAGGCACAAGGGTTACCATGTGTCAAGTAGACAAGGTTACAATGGTAAAAACCTGGGTTGGTACACCGCTTTTATGCAGGTGTCAAGAATCTATCACGTAACTCGGCGGCAAGGGACAAGGGTCATCAATGCCCGTCTCGATCGCCCAAACAGTGTAACGGGGACCGTCAAGCGCGCCTCCGTCCGCCACGATGGTAGCTTATCATTGGCCGCCGTCGCTACTCCGCTGGCTGCACAGCCCGTCGACAGCGTGCTTAGGAGAGCCCGTGGTGACACGTTGGCGGGTGAGCTGGAGCGGAGATGAAGAGAGGTCGCCGCCCGGAAAGCGCCTTGCTTGTGGCGGGAACCTTGTCGAGCTTGGGGTTCAGCGCCGTAAGCCTTCCCGCAAGCCTCCTCTGCCGGGCCTTGTTTTCCTTCTAGCCAGGTGGCCTTCCGGCAAGCTCCTCTTGCGGGGTCTTGACTGCTTTGTTCTTGAATGGCTCCAAAGAGCCACCGAGATCTTGGTAGCCATCAAGCCAGCCCTGCCGTGGGCGATAACTGACAAGCTGTCGTGCTGCGAGTTCGGGGTACTAGGGTACCCTACTCTAGTACACCGACACATGGATATATGTGTAAAGGGCCATATCGATTGGATTTGAAGCTGCAGAATGCGAATAAGAGGGGATAGCTAATCTGTCAAGTCTCACGCTTCGGCAGCCATCCGCTTTGCAGCTTGTTGTAGAGAGTGGTGAAGTCCTCCAAGTAGCATCACATAGCAATAATCCTGCCGCGATCCTCCTCGTATCCACAGAGAGAGCGACCACCGGGTTGTATCGGCGCAGGAAGGGTGTGTTTTATTAAGTATCAGGTTCAAGTTATCATAAGGTCAAGGTACAACTCCAAGTCGTCACCTGTTATCGAAGATCACGGCTATTGAATAGATTAACTTCCTGCAGGGTGCACCACATAACCCAACACGCTTGATCCCATTTGGCGGGACACACTTTCGGGTCATGCCCGCCACGGAAGATCAACACGTCCGCAGCCCCACCTAGGCTCAAGAGAGAGGTCGACCGCTGGTCTAAACCTAAGCGCATAGGTGCAGGCCCATCCATACAAAGCACACCTGACACGTTGCGTGGGCGGAAGCGAACTAGCCCCTTAATACAAGAGCAGGCCTACGTTCAATTCCAGTAGCGCCGCCGGGTCACAGCGTCACGAAGTGCTTCGGCTGATACCACGACGTCGAGTGCCCATATCTTTCCCACGTAGTTGGTTAGTGCGTATAGGCTAGTAGCCAGACTTAGATCAAATACCAAGATCTCGTTAAGCGTGTTAAGTATCCACGGACGCCGAATAGGGCCAGGCCCACCTCTCTCCTAGGCGGTCTCAACTGCTCCGCCGCTCATACAAAGATGCACTCATGGTGCTCCACAAGCCGACCCGACTTTAGTCACCACATGTATCATGTATATAGTATAAAGTATATACCCATGATCACCTCCCGAGTGCTCACAGCCCGATAGTATAGCATGGCAGACGGACAAGAATGTAGGGCCTCAGATGGAATACTAGCATCCTATACTAAGCAAGTAGGATTGGAGGTAAAGGTAACAACAGTAGTAGCAAGGACAGGCTATGCATCAGAATAGGTATAACGGAAAGCAGTAACATGCTACACTACTCTAATGCAAGCAGTATAGAGTAGAATAGGCGATATCTGGTGATCAAGGGGGGGGCTTGCCTGGTTGCTCTGGCAAGAGAGAGGGGTCGTCAACTCCGTAGTCGTACTGGGCAGCAGCAGCGTCGGTCTCCGTGTCTAGCGGAAGAAGAGGGGGAAGAAGCAATGAATATTCAAGCAAACAAATGCATGACGATGCATGACAAAGCAAGGCGTGATGTTGGGCGTGCCCTAACGCGGTATGTGGTGATACAGGTGAAGGGGGGAAACATCCGGGAAAGGATCCCCGGCGTTTCGCGTTTTCGGGCGGAGGAGCCGGAGGGGGAAAGTTGCGAGTTCGATAGGTTAAGGGGGTGTGGTGGATGAACAGGTTGCGTATCCGGAATCGTCTCGTCGTTCTAAGCAACTTTCATGTTGAAAATATTTTAATCCGAGTTACGGATTAGAAGATATGATTTTCTAAAGATTTTATTAATTTCAGGAATTTAATTAATTACTTAAATTAATTCGAAAATGGAATTATGACATCAGCATGATGTCATGCTTGATGTCGCGATCACGAGGGGTTGGTAGGTCAATCTGATGGTGGGACCCGGTTGTCATAGTCTAAGACTAACTAATCAGTTTAGTTAGTCTAACTAAAATGAGTAGGTTTATTAACTACAATTAATTGGTTAACTAATCGAGATTAATTAAGTTAATTAATTCTTTAATTAATCAATTAATATTTTAATTATTTTAATTATTTATTTATTTAATTTTTTAAAGCCTTTTTTTTAATTTTCGATTGCAGGGGTGGGGCACGCTTGTCATAGGCACGGAGGGCCATAGAGGGAGTGCTTGCGTAATAACTTGAGGAGGCTGGCCGGTGTGCGCCCATGCGAGCCCGAGGCTATAAGAGGGCGCCGCCATGGCGGCAACCGAACAGCAAGGCAAGGGGCGACGACAGCGGGGTTCGCCGGCGCGAAGGTCGGGAGGCGGGGGGCTGAGGCGCGCCGCACGGCCGGAGCAGCGCTTGCTGCCTTGGCGCGAATGACCGCTGATGACCGCGTCGTGGGGAAGGCCATGGCCTCGACGAGGCATCGAGAGGCACCTTGGCCTTGGTTTAGGGCCTGGCCGCGCGAAAGCCTGGGCGCGCGGATGGGCGGACGGCATGACGAGTGCGGTGAGATCGAGGTGGAAGGGTGACAGAAAGTAGTTTGGGGCGAGAGAGACGAATCTGTGCGGCGGGCTCATCGCCGGAGCGGGGGAGGCGGTGGGCTGGGCGGAAGCGGGGCGACGTCGGCGAGTCGAGCGGAGGAGCTCCGGTGGTGGCGGCGAGCAACGAGCGCGGGTAGTCCGTCGATGGGGAGGCTTCGGCGATGGCGACGCGGCGGCGCGATGCGAGTACTGCGGGATGAGGTGGCGCGGAGAAGGCGAAGCGGTGACACGTAGCGGACGTCGGGCGCCGTTCACGTCGTGCACGCGCGGTTCGCGTCGTGGGCGCAGTCTTGGCGATCCAGATCTGGATCGGGGTGGAGGAGGGATCGTGGGGTGGGGCGAGAGGTGGGGTGGGGCAGCCCGACAGCGGTGGGGCGGCGTCCTGCTGGGCGGCGTCGGTGGTTTGCTCCCCTCTGATCCAATCGGGAGAGGGAGGAGAGGCGTGGTGGGGCAAGTGGGGAGGGGTTCTGGGTTAGGGTTTGACCGGGATGGGATATGGAGAGTGGGTTAGTAGGCAAGGGGTGGGCGGCTGGGGTTGGCTGAGTGGCCTAGTGGCCGGGGGTAGGCCCAGTGAGGGTCTTCCTTTCTTTTTCTTTTTGTTTCCTTCTCTTCTTTTTTTATTTCTATTTTTCTGTTATGTGTTATTTTAGATATACATTGTTTTTAGCTTAGGAAAGAAAATGATAATGACTCCTAAATTCATGTTTGAGAACCACCCCGGCCATAAATGTTTTGAAATAAATTAGTTTAGAATTTTATTAATTGAAAAGGTATTCACTTAATTGTTTTGCTACAGTTCTAATCACTTTAGAGTAATTAATTATTTTATAAAAATGGTGTTTCTCCACCAATACTATCGATGATTTAATTGTCACAATAAGAACATTTTAGTTTTGAGAATAGAAAACTTTTATTGATTGACTTTAATTCGAATTGGAATTTGGATCAGTTTCAAACTAACGCGAGATTTAGTAACGGTAATCGAGGTGACGTGGCATCATTAGCAGAGGGTTACTGTAGCTTAATTACCCGGGCGTCACACCTAGTACAAATAATTTTACACTAGATTTGAACTAGATCTATATGCTAGTTCAAATAAATTTACACTAGAGTTGACCTAACTCTATAGCCTAGTACAAATAATTTTACACTAGAGTTGAAGTAGCTCTATAAGCTAGTTGAACTAGCTCTATAAGCTAATTCAAACATTTTTACACTAGAGTTGAACTAGCTCTATAAGCTAGTTCAAATAATTTTACACTAGAGTTGAACTAGGTCTATTGCCTAGTACAAATAATTTTACACTAGAGATGAACTAGATCTATAAGCTAGTTCAAATAATTTTACACTAGAGTTGACCTTGCTCTATAGCCTAGTACAAATAATTTTACACCAGAGTTGAACTAGCTCTATAAGCTAGTTCAAATAATTTTACAC
Source organism: Aegilops longissima (assembly GCA_021605205.1). NCBI lineage: Eukaryota > Viridiplantae > Streptophyta > Magnoliopsida > Poales > Poaceae > Aegilops > Aegilops longissima. Next base: position 56,119 of record JAHIAM010005367.1, read on the forward strand.
TACAGTTGAACTTGCTCTATAGCCTAGTACAAATAATTTTACACCAGAGTTGAACTAGCTCTATAGCCTAGTACAAATAATTTTACACTAGAGTTGAACTAGCTCTATATGCTAGTTCAAATAAATTTACACTAGAGTTGACCTAGCTCTATAGCCTAGTACAAATAATTTTACACTAGAGTTGAACTAGCTCTATAAGCTAGTTGAACTAGCTCTATAAGCTAATTCAAACATTCTACACTAGAGTTGAACGAGCTCTATAAGCTAGTTCAAATAATTTTACACTAGAGTTGCACTAGCTCTATAGTCTAGTACAAATAATTTTACACTAGAGTTGAACTAGCTCTATAAGTTAGTTCAAATAATTTTACACTACAGTTGAACTATCTCTATAGCCTAGTACTAATAATTTTACACTAGAGTTGAACTAGCTCTATAATCTTATACAAAAAAAATTAGACTAGAGTTGAACTAGCTCTATAAGCAAGTTCAAATAATTTTACACTAGAGTTGAACTAGCTCTATAAGCTAGTTCAAATTTTTTACACTATAGTTGAACTAGCTCTATAAGCTAGTTCAAATAATTTTACAATAGAGTTGAACTAGCTCTATAGCCTAGTACAAATAATTTTACACTAGAGTTAAACTAGCTCTATAAGCTTATACAAAAAATGTAGACTAGAGTTGAACTAGCTCTATAAGCTAGTTCAAATAATTTTACACTAGAGTTGAACTAGCTCTATAAGCTAGTTCAAATAATTTTACACTAGAGTTGTACTAGCTCTATAAGATAGTTCAAATAATTTTACACTAGAGTTGAACTAGCTCTATAGCCTAGTACAAATAATTTTACACTAGAGTTGAACTAGATCTATAAGCTAGTTCAAATAATTTTACACTAGAGTTGAACTAGCTCTATAGCCTAGTACAAATAATTTTACACTAGAGTTAAACTAGCTCTATAGCCTAGTTCAAATAATTTTACACTAGAGTTGAACTAACTCTATAAGCTAGTTCAAATAATTTTACAATAGAGTTGAACTAGCTCTATAGCCTAGTACAAATAATTTTACACTAGAGTTCAACTAGCTCTATAAGCTTATACAAAAAAATGTAAACTAGAGTTGAACTAGCTCTATAAGCTAGTTCAAATAATTTTACACTAGAGTTGAACTAGCTCTATAAGCTAGTTCAAATAATTTTACACTAGAGTTGTACTAGCTCTATAAGCTAGTTCAAATAATTTTACACTACAGTTGAACTAGCTCTATAGCCTAGTACAAATAATTTTACACTAGAGTTGAACTAGATCTATAAGATAGTTCAAATAATTTTACACTAGAGTTGAACTAGCTCTATAGCCTAGTAAAAATAATTTTACACTAGAGATAAACTAGCTCTATAGCCTAGTTCAAATAATTTTACACTTGAGTTGAACTAGCTCTATAAGCTAGTTCAAATAATTTTACACTAGAGTTGAACTAGGTCTATAGCCTAGTACAAATAATTTTACAATAGAGATGAACTAGATCTATAAGCTAGTTCAAATAATTTTACACTAGAGTTTAACTAGCTCTATAGCCTAGTACAAATAATTTTACACCAGAGTTGAACTAGCTCTATAGCCTAGTACAAATAATTTTACACTAGAGTTGAACTAGCTCTATATGCTAGTTCAAATAAGTTTACACTAGAGTTGACCTAGCTCTATAGCCTAGTACAAATAATTTTACACTAGAGTTGAACTAGCTCTATAAGCTAGTTGAACTAGCTCTATAAGCTAATTCAAACATTTTTACACTAGAGTTGAACTAGATCTATAAGCTAGTTCAAATAATTTTACACAAGAGTTGAACTAGCTCTATAGCCTAGTACAAATAATTTTACACTAGAGATAAACTAGCTCTATAGCCTATTTCAAATAATTTTACACTTGAGTTGAACTAGCTCTATAAGCTAGTTCAAATAATTTTACACTAGAGTTGAACTAGGTCTATAGCCTAGTACTAATAATTTTACACTAGAGATGAACTAGATCTATAAGCTAGTTCAAATAATTTTACACTAGAGTCGAACTAGATCTATAAGCTAGTTCAAATAATTTTACACTAGAGTTGAACTACCTCTATAGCCTAGTACAAATAATTTTACACTAGAGATAAACTAGCTCTATAGCCTAGTTCAAATAATTTTACACTTGAGTTGAACTAGCTCTATAAGCTAGTTCAAATAATTTTACACTAGAGTTGAACTAGGTCTATAGCCTAGTACAAATAATTTTACACTAGAGTTGTACTAGCTCTATAAGCTAGTTCAAATAATTTTACACTACAGTTGAACTAGCTCTATAGCCTAGTACAAATAATTTTACACTAGAGTTGAACTAGATCTATAAGCTAGTTCAAATAATTTTACACTAGAGTTGAACTAGCTCTATAGCCTAGTACAAATAATTTTACACTAGAGATAAACTAGCTCTATAGCCTAGTTCAAATAATTTTACACTTGAGTTGAACTAGCTCTATAAGCTAGTTCAAATAATTTTACACTAGAGTTGAACTAGGTCTATAGCCTAGTACAAATAATTTTACACTAGAGATGAACTAGATCTATAAGATAGTTCAAATAATTTTACACTAGAGTTGGACTAGCTCTATAGCCTAGTACAAATAATTTTACACCAGAGTTGAACTAGCTCTATAGCCTAGTACAAATAATTTTACACTAGAGATAAACTAGCTCTATAGCCTAGTTCAAATAATTTTACACTTGAGTTGAACTAGCTCTATAAGCTAGTTCAAATAATTTTACACTAGAGTTGAACTAGGTCTATAGCCTAGTACAAATAATTTTACACTAGAGATGAACAAGATCTATAAGCTAGTTCAAATAATTTTACACTAGAGTTGAACTAGCTCTATAGCGTAGTACAAATAATTTTACACCAGAGTTGAACTAGCTCTATAGCCTAGTACAAATAATTTTACACTAGAGTTGAACTAGCTCTATATGCTAGTTCAAATAAATTTACACTAGAGTTGACCTAGCTCTATAGCCTAGTACAGATAATTTTACACTAGAGTTGAACTAGCTCTATACACTAGAGTTGAACTAGCTCTATAAGCTAATTCAAACATTTTTACACTAGAGTTGAACTAGCTCTGTAAGCTAGTTCAAATAATTTTACACTAGAGTTGAACTAGCTCTATAGCCTAGTACAAATAATTTTACACTAGAGTTGAACTAGCTCTATAAGCTAGTTCAAATAATTTTACACTAGAGTTGAACTAGCTCTATAAGCTAGTTCAAATATTTTACACTTGAGTTGAACTAGCTCTATAAGCTAGTTCAAATAATTTTACACTAGAGTTGAACTAGCTCTATAGCCTAGTACAAATAATTTTACACTAGAGTTGAACTAGATCTATAAGCTAGTTCAAATAATTTTACACTAGAGTTGAACTAGCTCTATAGCCTAGTACAAATAATTTTACACTAGAGTTAAACTAGCTCTATAGCCTAGTTCAAATAATTTTACACTTGAGTTGAACTAGCTCTATAAGCTAGTTCAAATAATTTTACACTAGAGTTGAACTAGCTCTATAGCCTAGTACAAATAATTTTACACTAGAGTTGAACTAGCTCTATAAGCTTATACAAAAAAATTTAGACTAGAGTTGAACTAGCTCTATAAGCTAGTTCAAATAATTTTACACTAGAGTTGAACTAGCTCTATAAGCTAGTTCAAATAATTTTACACTAGAGTTGTACTAGCTCTATAAGATAGTTCAAATAATTTTACACTAGAGTTGAACTAGCTCTATAGCCTAGTACAAATAATTTTACACTAGAGTTGAACTAGCTATATAAGCTAGTTCAAATAATTTTACACTAGAGTTGAACTAGCTCTATAGCCTAGTACAAATAATTTTACACTAGAGTTAAACTAGCTCTATAGCCTAGTTCAAATAATTTTACACTAGAGTTGAACTAGCTCTATAAGCTAGTTCAAATAATTTTACACTAGAGTTGAACTAGCTCTATAGCCTAGTACAAATAATTTTACACTAGAGTTGAACTAGCTCTATAAGCTATACAAAAAATTTAAACTAGAGTTGAACTAGCTCTATAAGCTAGTTCAAATAATTTTACACTAGAGTTGAACTAGCTCTATAAGCTAGTTCAAATAATTTTACACTAGAGTTGTACTAGCTCTATAAGCTAGTTCAAATAATTTTACACTAGAGTTGAACTAGCTCTATAGCCTAGTACAAATAATTTTACACTAGAGTTGAACTAGATCTATAAGCTAGTTCAAATAATTTTACACTAGAGTTGAACTAGCTCTATAGCCTAGTACAAATAATTTTACACTAGAGATAAACTAGCTCTATAGCCTAGTTCAAATAATTTTACACTTGAGTTGAACTAGCTCTATAAGCTAGTTCAAATAATTTCACAATAGAGTTGAACTAGCTCTATAGCCTAGTACAAATAATTTTACAATAGAGATGAACTAGATCTATAAGCTAGTTCAAATAATTTTACACTAGAGTTGAACTAGCTCTATAGCCTAGTACAAATAATTTTACACTAGAGTTGAACTAGCTCTATAGCCTAGTACAAATAATTTTACACCAGAGTTGAACTAGCTCTATAAGCTAGTTCAAATAATTTACACTAGAGTTGAACTAGCTCTATAGCCTAGTACAAATAATTTTACACTAGAGTTGAACTAGCTCTATAAGCTAGTTGAACTAGCTCTATAAGCTAATTCAAACATTTTTACACTAGAGTTGAACTAGATCTATAAGCTAGTTCAAATAATTTTACACTAGAGTTGAACTAGCTCTATAGCCTAGTACAAATAATTTTACACTAGAGATAAACTAGCTCTATAAGCTAGTTCAAATAATTTTACACTAGAGTTGAACTAGCTCTATAAGCTAGTTCAAATAATTTTACACTAGAGTTGAACTAGTCTATAGCCTAGTACAAATAATTTTACACTAGAGTTGAACTAGATCTATAAGCTAGTTCAAATAATTTTACACTAGAGTTGAACTAGCTCTATAAGCTAGTTCAAATAATTTTACACTAGAGTTGAAC
>JAHIAM010005368.1:0-29242 GCA_021605205.1 Aegilops longissima
GGAGAATCGGATATCTTCGATGGTCCCCCAAGGACATGCCGGTGTTCCGGCGAATTCGGGCCGAAAGCACGTTACACGTTCGAAAGCAGTATGCCAAACCAGTTACAGCCCCTCCGCCGATCGCCGAGGAGAAGAGAAGGATCATAGGAGAAGAGATAGCCCGATCTTGGCGGCTGGCTTTACCATGGAGGTCTTTTCCGGTGGCTTATGTGTATAGATTACACAAGCCTCAACAAAGCCTGCCCTAAAGATCCTTCGCTTTGCCCAGTGATTGATCAAGCGATAGACTCCACTACCGGATGCGAGCTGCTGAGTTTCTTGATGCCTACTGGCTACCACCAGATAAAGCGACCCGGACGACCACCTGAAAACCGCTTCATCACGCCCATTTGGAGCTTTCGCTACTCCTGACTATGACATTCGGCTTGAGAAATGCTGGTGCCACTTTTCAGCTGCTAGATGCAGAAAATGCCTCCTCGCTAACTCGCGAAAATGCCCATGTATACGATATCGTGGTGAAGACGGAAAGCGCAACACTTTGTTAGAAGACCTCAAAGAAACATTTGAGAACCTGCGCTTGTTTCGCATCAAGCTCAACCCCGAGAAATGCGTGGTTCGAGTGCTACCGCCAGCTCCTAGGCTTCGGTTCGAAGCGGCATTGAATGCAACCTAGTGAAGATCAAAGCCATTGAGAGAATGGAGATTCCCACCAAGATGCGGACGCCCAAAGTTTACCGGCGCACGGCCTCCTGAACGTTTTATCACCGCTGGTTGGGAAAAGGCTCCCCTCACCGACTCATGAAGAAAACCACTCACTTCGGTGGAACGACTCTGCCGCCAAGCCTTTCACTTAGCTGAAGAAGACGCTAGGCCACGCCTTTGTCTTTGGCAGCGCCGATTAAGAAAGAGCCCATGTGATGTGGGCATCCATGTCATCGCCGAGAGTTCCAAAACAACTACATGCTCATCTCGATCATGGAAACAAGAAGCAGATTATTTGTGTTGGAAAAATCCCGATTGAGCTTGTTGCACCGTATGAAGTTGTCAACATTTAGACTCCATGCCGTCAGATACACGTTATGGTAGAAAATATATTTAGTCAAGTTTGATCTTGTTTGGTATAGGTGCGTATATGTGAGTCAAGTCTTGGTCTAGTACTAGTTACGTGGTTATCTTAGTCTAGGTGATTAAGATGGCTTGATAATTAATTAGTTAAATTTCTTGGTTAGTTTGAATAGGAGATAGAGTCCGTGGTCATCTTGGGTGCTTTAGTCGGTTTGGTCAGATTGGTGTCGCCTATATAAAGTGCAGAGCTTCGCCCCAGATCGGGGTTTTTAGTTTTTGTTCTTCCGAGATTGAAATAAACCAGAAAGTTCCCAAATGGGGAACACCATGTATCGTTTCAGCGATCTTTTGAGGGATCGGCTGCTTTTGCTGCGTTGAGGCTGGTGATCTTGCCGCAGATTGGTTATTGTTCTTGTTAGATAATAGCAAGGGCTGAAATCTCTTTTCACCGATCATTTACTTTGAGTACGGTATTTTACTAGTTATCACAGATCGCTCGCTACGCCGTGATTTACTACAAGACTTGCGGAAAGATCGGGCCATCTACACGCTGAATTAGCATCTCGCTAGTCCGCGCTTCTATCAAGTGGTATCTCAGAGCTAAGGTTGTTTACGATCTTGTGTTGATTAAGATGTCAACTTGGCCAATGGCAAGGTTGATGAGGTTACCGCTGATTCTCGAGAAGTTTAGGCCCAGTGACGCAGATGATATTCCCAAAATATTCGGGATGGTTTTGACCACACATGCAACTACATCAAGCAATGTCATGATGCGCTCGGCAAAAGGATAGATGTCACGATCACCGATTCGATGGTTTGGCGACATCATCAATATGCCGACAACGAATTCTGCACCACCACGACTGCCCGCTGCTCCAACGCGCTATGCACCACGGGCCGACGGACATGCCGCCATGCGCATGATCGCCATTTGGCGCGCACATGTTGGAGATGATGGTCTTGATGACGGTGTTGACCAGGCAGCGGGTACGCTTCCACGCACCCCGACACTATGAGCCTCAATCCAAACATCCATTCGTGGTGGAGTGCATGACCGAGTTGGTCAAGCGTTGTGTGTGTGCATTTGGACGATAGAATTGGGCGATAAAATTTCAATCCTTCGTTCCAAGCAAGTGCGAACTGGAAGGCTATTTGGAGTGGGGAGATGCGTGTTGATCAAATTTTGATGCCCATCATTATAGCGAGGAGAAGAAAGTACAACTTGTGGAATTGAGTTCACCGGTTCTGGCGCTAATTTGGTGGAATCAAATTTCGTTCAAGACATCGGCCGACGACTTGGCAAGGTATGAAAGAATTCATGAGGTGACGCTTTGTTCCTGAGCACTATAAAGAGATATGTACAACAAGTTGCGCGGCTCTCTCAAGATAATATGAGTGTTGATGAATATTACAAGGAGATGGAATTGCTTATGATACGTCACAGGGGACAACGGAGGATCCAGGCGACCATGGCACGCTTTCTTTGTGAGGGCTATATATCGAGGTGCAGGATCGTTGTTGAGATGGTGGTTTACTACAACATACAAGATCTTGTGCACCAAGCTGTGCGTATGAACAACAAGAGCTTAAGCGGCGCCAAGCAAACACAGCTCCCAAGAACACTTTGAACACATGGCGACGCCGCGATCATAAGAATGAGGATGTCCGTCCTAGCTCCAGGTGACAACATCAAATCGCTCTCATGGTTCCGTGCGTAGGATGCTTCAAAATCAGGACTGTCGATGGTTGATTCTAGTGCACAAATGATAGGACGCACTAGTGACATAGAGTGTTTCAAGTGTGGAGGAAGGGACATATGAGGCGGAATGTCCTAATGAGAAAAGAGTGTTGCTCACGAGAGATGGCTATGCATCCGCTAGTGATGAAGAGGCATTTTCTGACACTTCTAGTGAAAAATCTAAGGATGCTGAAAATGTGGTTGCGTAGTTTTGAAGCTGCCGAGTCATATCCTTCACTAATGGTGCAACGAAAAAGAGGATCGTATTGAGAATAAGGGACAACGTTGGAATATTTTTCAGACTCAGTGCAAAGTCAATAACACCAATTGTAAGTTGATTATAGATGGAGGAAGCTACACCAACGCGGTCAGCAAGGGATTTGGGCTTACCTACATGGAAGCACCCACAACCACCCTGCATCGAGTGGTTATATCAGTCCGCATGAGACTAAAAATTACTCATAAGGTGCGCCTCAATTTTTCGTTGGTGACTATACCGACACGGTGATTTGTGATGTTTTTACCGATGGATGCATGTCACTTGTTGCTGGGGAGACCTTGGCAATATGATCATTATGCCACACATGATGGAAGGTCCAACACTTATTGTTTTCGAATGCCGAAGACGATATGTGCTACAACCGATGTTTGCTAGTGCTATTAAGGAGGATGATATTCTTTCAAAGAAAGAAGAAGGTCTCTAAACCACCACACAGCCAAGGATGGCTTGTTCCAAGGAGGAGGGATGATGTGCGCATCCATGTCATCGCTGAGAGTTCCAAAACAACTACATGCTCATCCGATCATGCAAACAAGAAGCAGATTATTTCTGTTGGAAAAATCCTATTGAGCTTGTTGCACCAAATGAAGTTAAGCCAACATTTAGAACTCCATGTGCTGTACACACATTATGGTAGAAAATATACGAGCCAAGTTTGATTCGGTTTGGTATAGGTGCAGATATCGTGAGTCAAGTCTTTGGTCTAGTACTAGTTACGTGGTTATCTTAGTCTAGGTGATTAAGATGGCCGGATAATTAATTAGTTAAATTTCTTGGTTAGTTTGAATAGGAGATAGAGTCCGTCTATCTTGGGTGCTTTAGTCGGTTTGGTCAGATTGGTGTCGCCTATATAATAGGCAGGCTTCGCCGTATCGGGGTTTTTAGTTTTTGTTCTTCCGAGATTGAAATAAACCGAAAGTTCCCCGGTCGGGGAACACCATGTACATGCTGCGTTCTGCGATCTTTGAGGGATCGGCTGCTGCTGCGTTGAGGCTGGTGATCTTGCCGCAGATTGGTTATTGTTCTTGTTAGATAATAGCAAGGCTTGAAATCTCTTTCTACCTGATCATTTACTTTGAGTACGGTATTTTTCTAGTTATCACAGATCGCTCGCTACGCCTGCGTGATTTACTACACAGATCGCGTGAAAGATCGGGCCATCTACACGCGCGAATTAGCATCTCGCTAGTCCTCGCTTCTATCATCATGCTCCTTTACATTGCCGCCACCAGCCGGGTGGTCACCGTCGTCATCATGGTCCAACGCCCAGAAGAAGGCCAAGCTCAGCCAGTCCAGAGGCCGGTCTACTACTTAAGAGAAGTACTGTCCACCTCGAAGCACAACTACCCACATTACCAGAAGATGTGCTATGGCGTGTACTTCGCCGCCAAGAAGCTGAAGCCCTACTTCCAAGAGCACTCCATCACAGTCGTATGAACCGCCCCGCTCGCCCAGATCATAGGCAGCCGGACGATCCGCCGGTGGCAAATGGGCCATCGAGCTGGCCCTTACACGCATCTTCGCCAGCCTCGCACCGCCATCAAGTCGCAGTGCATTGGCCGACTTCTCGCCGACCGGGCCGAGACTCAACATTCGCCACTGGCCCGGATTCCAATCATTGGCGGATGCACTTCGACTGGTCCAAGATGCGCACCGCTTGGGAGCCGCATCATCCCGACTCTCCCAAAGGCGACAAACTCAGATACACATTGCAAATTCACTTTGCCGCCTCAACAATGTAGCCGAGTATGAGGCGCCATACACGGACCGGCAAGCCAAAGAGCTTCAGCATCCGCCGATTCTGTGCTATGGCGACTGATTTGGTGGTCCAGCAGTCATCCGGGCGATCGGGACACCAAGGACGCAAACATGGCGAGCTACCGCTTCCTCTTCCAGCAAATCAGCGGGTACTTCGAAGGATGCGAGTTCCTCCACGTGCCATGGGCCGACAACGAGCAAGCAGATGCCCCGCACGGATAGGCTCAACCCGACAAGTTATACCAACCGGGCGCTCTCTCCAACGCCTCCTCAAGCCGCCTATCAAGCCGTCTCTGAATCTGACTCCATCTTCGTGCCGCTTAACCTCGACCTACCGGATCCAGCTTGGGAGCCAAGCAGCGTCTGGGACTTCGAGAAGCGGCCTGGGACTGCCATAGTCGCACCCGTCCGGGGACTTCGAGACCCGGCCCGAGACTACGGTAGTCGGCCCGGGATCAGATCAACACCACGGTGCGGTGGCCAGCTCTAGCTTTTCACCGCCCAGCCCACCCGGCCTCAAGTTGCGTGAGCAGCGTGTTGGCTATAGAAGAAGTCACAGCTCCATCAGGGGCTCAGCCCATCCTCAACTTCCTGGTAAACAGAAAACTGACGGCTGACGAGATCACGACAAGACAAGTCGAACGTTGAGCTGGAGCATATACAATTGCCAACAGAGAGCTCGTCAGACGCAGTGTCACTCGAGTCTTCCAGCGCTGCGTCGAGCCAGAGAAGGGCATAGCAATCCTCAAGGACATTCACCAAGGCAAATGCGGCCACCATGCAACCTCAAGATCCCTCGTTGCAAAGCTGCCCGCCATGGATTCTTTTTTGGCCTTGCTGGACGATGCCAAGGAGTTGGTCAAACACCGCAAAGGCTGCCAAGTCTTCAGCTCCAAGCAACACTGCCGCCGTAACTCAAGACCATTCCTCACCGCCTTTTGCCGTCTGGGGACTGGACATGGTGGGCCCATTCAAGACGGCGCGCGGCGGCATGACACACTTGCTTGTCGCCGTGGATAAATTTACCAACTGGATCGAGGCAAAGCCGATTAAGAAGCTGAACGGGCCAACTGCCGTGACATTCATCGCAGACATTACAACTCGGCACGGCGTACACACAGCATCATCACCGACAACGGCGCTTTAATTTTGCCAAGGGAGCATTGGCATCGCTTCTGCTGACCAGGGTATCCGGCTGGACCTGGCGTTCGATTGCCCACTCGCGATCAAGCGACCAAGTTGAGCGAGCCAACGCCTCATCCTTTCGGCATCAAGCCTCGGCTGGTCGTGCCGTTGAGAGCCTCGTGGCTATTGGCTCGACGAGCTGCGGTAGTCCTCCTCGAGTCTGCGCACTACCCCAAACAAGTCAAGCCAACTTCACCCCTTTCTTCCTTGTATATGGCGTCGAGGCTGTCATCCCAACCGACATCGAGTTCGACTCGCCTTGGGTGACCATGTACACGGAAGCAGAGGCCAAAGAAGCACGAGAAGACGGCGTCGACCTGCTAGAGGAAAGCCGGCTGTTAGCCCTCAGCCGGTCTGCCATCTACCAGCAGGGTTTGCGCCGCTACCATAGCCGGAAGGTCAAGCCAAGATCCTTTCAAGAGGGCGACCTTGTGCTCCGGTTGATCCAGCGAACAGCCGCCCAGCACAAGCTCTCGGCCCCTTAGGAAGGTCCCTTCGTCATCAACAGAGTATTGGGAAATGACTCCTACTACCTAATCGACGCACACAAGCCAAAGGCACGAAAGAGAGATGATTCCGGCAAGGAGTCAGAACGACCATGCAACGCCAACCTCCTCCGAAGATTTTGCAGTTAAAATGCAGTATGTATCACGCTACCTTTTGTACTAAGTATGAGACAAAGGGCCCCCCGAGGAGCACTCACGGACTGCCACCTTTTATCTATGAATGACGAGTATCATGCTTATGTTTTTGTCATTACACTTTTTTCCTCGTCCGGCACCGGATTCGACTAGTCGGCCCGGGGACTAGCCGCCTTGAGTTATATTCAAAGTTCCACCTGCAGTCAGACAAGTAGTGTGCCGGCACCCAAGCCCTCTCTTTTCAAAAGCCGCAGCTCGAAGAACCGACTGTCCGGCTGGCAAGAGTCAAAGGCAGGAAAGGATGCCCACACGAAAACGGCTAAGGACTAACGAACTTATATAACAAAAGTCGGCTTCATCCCATTGCCGACCGGCTACGAGTAACCAGCCAGCCGACTTACCATTCCACCTGCCACAATCCAACAAAGCTTTAGTACTTGCCTTCCCATAAATAGCCAAGTTCCTCCCGAGCCACAGATCGCCAGGCGTTGTTACTGTTTGGGAAGGCGGCAATCAAGGGAAGGCGGCAAAGGAAACAGCGTAAGGATAAAAAGCAAATTCAAATTGAAGCCAAACACATGCATAATTATATTTACACAAAAGCCATCGAAAGGCTGGCATTCAACATAGTCTGAATACACCCCCAGTGGGTGGAATTGCATAAAGTTAATAAAATTTGTTCAAAAAACAGCAGAGAAGCGAGAGCGGCAGATCAAGCCAATGGAGCAACAGCGATCGGGCGGTCGGCGGAGGCTAAGTGCTTGGCTGGAGGAGTGGTCGGGTGGCGAGTCTCGGCCCTGATCATCACCTGGCAGCGGTTCGGCTGCCTCGCTTGGAGAACACGATCAGGTGAAGCTGGCTGGTCGCCGCTTAACGGGCGCGCGTCTTCGCCGCCCTCCTCTCGCGTCTTCGCTTCATCGCTGGAAGCTATCTCTCCGCCGAAGTCCTCGCCTTCCACGGGTTCAGCCCCAACCATTCCTCGGCTGGGGCGACTCGCTATCGTTCACTTGAGAGCAAAAATGCTAGTGTCGGTGTACTCGGCGATAGCCGAGGCGCTGTTGGATGATAGCCCGGACCGCCACCCGCCTCGTCCGCCTCCGCCTCAAGTGCTCAGCTGGCGCAGCTTAGCCCAGATACCAGGCCCGGACGAACTCCAGCGCCACTTTGGCGCCGGACCGAGTAGCGGAAGCCTTCCCAGCCTCAAGCGGCCAAGCTGCAATTCTCCAGCCGGTCGGTAGTCCGATTTGAGGTCTCGGGGATCACCTCGCCAGCCGTAGAGCGGCCAACACTTGCGCCTTTGAAGCCGGCCGTGAGCATGCGGTGAAATGGCTGCAGCGAACTGGATCACCAAAGTTGCTCCTCAAGCGTCCCGTGGCGTCCGCGCGATCTGAACCCTTGCCGGCGCATCTCGCGGTGGGCCTCGATGAGCTTATTGGCGGCGGCGGAGTAAGGGGGAAGTAATCTGCGTGAAGCACAAGGAAACATCACAAAAAATCAAGGCGAACAAGAGGGCAAGGAGCAAGCAAAGGAGTGAAAAGGGGAAGCGGCCTACCGTCGATCGGATCCTCCACCGTCCATAGCCCTCGCTCGGCTTGCCTTGCTTCAGCCCCGCCGCCTCGGTCCCGAACTCGGCCTTAAGGCGGCCTCGTTGTCCGCCTTCTTGAGGCGCCTTATGGCTCTCCTCACAGTCGGCCAGTCTATTGGCTAGGCGGTCGCGTTCTGGGCCAAGGCGTCGCACTCAGCCTCATTGGCGCGAAGGACGGTCTGGGTCCCGCCGAGCTGCTCCCTCAAGTCAGCATTAGCCTATGCAAGCGTGGAGAAAAAGGAAAAAGCAATAAGGAAGAAGTCGTGAGGGAAGATCCGACCCGGCTGCTCAGCAGCCGGCCCGAATCTCGGGGACTACACCCAGTGGGTGCACTGACGCGCCCCCACATGAGATAAAAGAAACAAAGTACTCACTCCGGCTATTCGTTAGGTCGGCGGCCTTTTGGCTCAGCTCCTGGGCCTGGGAGTTGAAGGCGGCTGCGAAGATTGTGATACTCCTGAAAATCAGATGGAGCGCGTACAAGAACGAGATTGCCGTCAAGGCCTGCTAAGAAGTTTCAAGCCGCCTGCTCAGCAGCCGACTCGAAACTCGGGGACTACACCCAGTGGGTGCGCTGACGGCCCCCACGGAAGAAACCAAAAAAGAAATCGATCAAGGCCAGAAGACTCACCCGGACGACCGCGCGCGTAGTGAGGAACTCCTGGGTGTACCGTTGCAGCAAGCCGGCCTGAGCCTGAAGCCGGGTCGGACCTCCTGCGCCGCCATGTTCAGCTCGGCCATCCCGCCGCTGGGCGTCCACTCGGACGTGCTGGTGCTGGCCGCCTCCAGGTCCTGTGTCGTCGAGCTGGCGCCCGCAACTCTTTGCGGCTCCGGCGCCGAGGATGCCTCTCCCACGTGCCGGCGAGGCGCTGACTGCACCACAAGATCCACCCCCACCACCGACACGCCCCCGGCCGGCTGCCTAGGCGCCGCAGCAGGTCGGCCGCCTTGGCCCGCTCTAGTCGGCGCCGGCTGTGGCGCCTCCCCCAGGATCGTCGTGTTGTCCTCCCTCCTCTCCATCACCGGCTGGTCGCGGTCGGCTTCCTCCGACGGAGGCACGGGGATATCAGGAGCCACGGCGCGAAGGGGAATGACGAGCTGCGGAGGCTGATTGCAAAAAGCCTCCGCCTCCCTCTCCACGGCCGCGGCTTCCGTCTGGGCCTTAGCCGCCGCGTCGGCTTGCGCCTCGGCCGACTTCTCCGCCGCCTCCTGGATGGCCCTCCGCTCCGCCGCCTCCCGCTCCTCCCGAGCCTCCCGTGCGTTCCGCTCCGTTGCCTCCATGAGGTTTGCGCGGGGGTCCACTCGGCGGGAACTCAAAGACCCTCCCGTCGGTCCGACTATGGAGGCGGCGTCAACCCGTTCAAGGGAAAGCGGCGCCCTGTTCAACAAATCAAGAAGACGGCTTAGATGAACCTCAACCAAAGAAGATAACAAAAGTACAAGACACCCGACACTTACACCGAGACCGCTTGTGGCTGCTTCACCACCTTGCGGAAGCGGGCCGCTTTCGCGGCCGCCTCGTCCCGCTTGGTCGCCACCGCGGAGCTCTTGGGTTTCTTCGGCCGGCTGCCAAAGAGACCCGGCCCGGCCCGACGCTTTTGCGTGCCACCACGAGCAGTTCGCGCGGCGGAAGGTCCCGCGCCTTGACGATCGGCCGCCGGCTGGCGGAGTGGGATGGCCTCGGCTTCTTCATCGTCCAGACAGTCCCCGAAGCCGGCCGTGAGGTCGGGGCCGCCTGCTTCTCCGCCGGCTGCGACTACGGCGTCGTCCATGGCGGCTGCCCCCAGATCCGGGTCGTCGGGGTCGTCCACGGTGCGGTCGGCCGTGAATGGCGCTCGGCCTCGCGGCCCAGGCGCCGGTCGGTCGAAGGGGCTCTGCTCAAAGACAAAGCCGACTAGTCAAGAGTCGACCATCGCGAGCCCGGCAACAAAAGAAGAAGAAAGTAAGGAAAACTCACCACAGGTGGGGGATCAGCCCGAGAATACGGCGCCTTGCCATACTGCCACTCTTCAGTGAGTTTGCAGTTGGAGATATAATTCACCATGTAAGATACACCTCGTCACAAGGCATCTCTCTGGTGCTCAGCCGGCATGGGTCGAAGCGGCCGCTCATTTGGCAGATCATGTGCGGCCGGCTTTGGAGCGGAAGCACCCGGCGCTCCACGAAGGCGGCCACCAAGTCGACCCCCACGAAGCCCTCCGATTGGACCATCACCCGGAGCCGGGTGACAGCGGCGTTCCCGGCCAAGGAGAGCGACCGGGCTCGGAAGGACCAAGACGGCTGCCTCCCAGGTGGTGGGCCGGCTACGTAAGCCGGCAGATTCAGGTAGTCGCCTAGCGAGGCGACGTTCTTCACGTAGAAGTACGATTGCTGCCAGAGCTTCACCGACTGGATCAGCGGGATAGGCGGAAAGGGGTTGTTGTCGGCCGTCCTTCGTTTGGCGATGAAGGTGCCACAGGGGGTGGGCACACCCGCGGAGACAGTGCCGAGCTTGCACTGGAAGAACTCCCCGAAGAGCTCAAGGGTGGGGAGGACTCCGAGAAAGCCCTCGCACAAGGTGACGAAGGACGACAGCAGCATCACCGTGTTGGGGGTGAGGTGATGCGGCTGGAGATTGTAGAAGTCGAGGAAGGAGCGGACGAACCCGCTCGCCGGCAAGCCGAGGCCGCGCAGGCAGTGCGAGCGGAAGATGATCCGCTCACCCTCCTCCGGCGCCGGCGAAATCTCCGCCACCGGCGCGAGGCGGGTCTTCACGAGGTCCTCGCCCGGCAACCGTCGCGTCCGGCGAAGCCAATCGATGTGGTCTTCATGGACGTTGGAGCCGTCCCACGAGCTCGACAGCGCCATGGGAGCAAAAGGAAGGAGAGAGGCGCGGCGGCGGAGAGCACGGCTATGCAACGGAGGAACCGCAGAGGACCAAGATAGTCTGCGGCAGAACGGCGCAGTGATGAGTGCGCTGTGGCGGCGGAAGAGTGAAGAAGGAAGGAGAGGAAGGAGAGGAGCGAGGGCGAGCGTGCGAGCCTCTGCCGCTCCCCCTCCTCCCCCTACTTATAGGCTCGGGCGGCGGAGCCGAGAAGGCGAGGCGTGGGAGAACGTGGGATTAACTGCGCCCACTCCCCCCACGTCCCGCGATTATTGCGCCCCAAAGGCGTGCTGAAACCGCCGCGAGGAGACGAGGAGTCCACTTGGGCCGCAGAGGATCCGCGCGTGGGCCGAGGCGTAGGTTTGGTAGGCCCCGGCCTGCGGCGACGTCCCGTCGCGCGCGTGGGCTGGCAGGCCTTTTGGCCACGCGGCGCGCAAGGTGACGCGCGGTCAATGCGCAAGCCGGCTCGCGTTCTCTCCTTCTGGCTGCGGAGCTTCCCAAAGACGGCGCGCCCATTCAAGGCCGGCTCCTAGCTGCTGGCTCCTCAGGATAGGAAGCTGACCGAGCTTCTTGTCCTCCTTTCGACCTCAAAGCCCAATCAGCTTCGGGGACTACTGTCGGAGTAAATGACCACGGGTAGCCTAGCCGGCTCCCCCTGGGGCTTCTGAAAAAATTACAAGCCAATCAAGCCATCCAACATCCAAGACGCTGGGCCGCCTTCCCCCGGCCGGCTGTCGCTCAGGCTGACTATCAGGAGGCGGCCCGGCCCCAAGACCTACAGGCAGAAGCCCTCAAGAGGGCCGCTTCCAATGAGCCGGCTACCAGCGGGACGACTCCACGTAGTCGGCCATGAGAAGGCCGACTCCGATAAGCCGGCCACCCCGCAGGCGGCAAAGGCCGCACCCTCAGAATCTGCACCCACGCAATGGTGATGAGACGGGGTGTGGCTACAGTGAAGCCTGCCACCCCCGCCTCCCGGGAGCGCGTGGCTGAGACACCCGTCGGGCAGCCACCACCCGTCCGTGGCAAGCATGTTGCCATGCTGACCATGACATCACCCACGACGGGCTGTCAGTACGACCCGAGGGCGGCGGGCCCCTCTGGCCAGAGAGATGCCCGAAGGCGGCTCGGCCTCCCCTAGTCGGCCTGAAGCATGGCCGGCTAACCTCCTCCCTCGAAGGAAGCGCCTCATTAAGGAGACAAGACGAGGTGAGGCTATAGTGATCGCCGCCAAGGCGGCGGCACTGTAGCCATGCTTACCTCGACAAAGCCCTCGTCATCAGGGTTGAAGCAACAGTAACCAGCCCCCAACAAGGCCCTCAACGGTGGGGCCAGCTTGTCGACCAGGAAGCCGGCAGCCGGCGGGACCCACCAGTCGGCGGGCCCCAACGGCCGGCGGAGAAGCCGGCGGACGAAGACACTGACGGCTAGGGCCCACGTCTAGCCGGATTACCATTGTACCCCTGGGGGGTAGGCCTATATAAACCACCCAGGGCACCCATGCAAAGGGTTGATCTCTTAGAGTTTTAGACACCACATAGAGGAAAAAGGGGAGCTAGCCGTGCCCTTCTTCTTCCTCACACCGAACAGCTCAAGGAGCCTCTTGTAGCAACTTGTTCATCTAGTGATCATGCGGAGACCCCGCAGAGCAGCAGTAGGGGTGTTATCTCCGCGGAAAGCCCCGAAGCTGGGTAAGATTCGCCGGCGTGCATGTGTCACGCCCAATATGCGACCCTATCCAAAAGGAACTCGAAGGTCCCACCAAGGATAGACCCGCATATTGAAATGCTTTTGCAAGGTGGATATCATTACATCAACATTACATAATAGATGGGGATACATACATAAGGCACAAACGCCACAAGAATACATCAACATCATATACAAGATCAACATCCGACTACTGGACGAAACATAAACAGAAGCTCAAAGCGACATCCACTGCTAGCCCAGGCTGCCGACACGGAACCTATCCCTGATCAAAGAGAAGAAGAAGAAGAACTCCAAAACAAGCAAACATCGCCTCACATCATGGTCATCATGAAACCTGTACCTGCAATCGATGTTGTAGTAATCTGTGAAAGCGAGGACTCAGCAATCCCATTACCATGGGTATCAAGACTAGCAAAGCTTAAAGGGAAAGGAAGGGGGTAAAGTGGTGAAGTTGCAGCAGCGACTAAGCATATATGGTGGCTAACATACGCAAATGAGAGCGAGAAGAGAAACAAAGGCGGTCGTCAACTAGCAATGATCAAGAAGTGATCCTGAACTCCTACTTACGTCGGACATAACCCAAGAACCGTGTTGTCCTCTCGATCAACCCGAAAAGAGACACTCACAGTTACGCACTGCGGTTGGTGTGTTTTAGAAGAGTTTGCTTCAAGTTTACTACAACCGGATATTAACAAATTCCCATCGCCACATAACGCTGGCACGGCTCTCGAAAGTTTATACCTGGGGGTGTCCCAACTTAGCCCATGATAAGCTCGCGATCAATGAAGGATATTCCATCTCCCGGGGAAGACCCGATCAGTCTGGAATCCGGCTACAAGACATTTCGACAGACAATAAAACAAGACCAGCAAAGCCGCCCGGATGTGCCGACAAATCCTGATAGGAGCTGCACATATCTCGGTCTCGAGGCACACCGGATGAGCAGGGCGTCGGGTTGGCATAGACCTGATTGCCCGGGGGCGCGGACATCGCTTCGGTTTGGGCCAGCAATCGAAGGAGAACTGGCCCGGGGTTTAAGATAAAGATGACCCTGAGTCTGCAGAACCCAAGGGAAAAGGCTTAGGTGGCAAATGGTAAAACCAAGGTTGGGCCTTCTTTGGAGGAGTCTTATTCAAAGCGAACTGTCAAGGGGTCCCAAATCACCCAACAGCGTTAGGGACGCAAAATCCGGGAACATAATACCGATATGGCGGAAACTAGAGGCGGTAAGTGGAACAAAACACAGGGCATAAGGCCGAGCCTTCCACCCTTTACCAAGTATATAGATGCATTAATTAAATAAGATGTATTGTGATATCCCAACAAGTAAACATGTTCCAACAAGGAACAACATCTCCATGTTCAACAAGGAACAAACTTCATCTTCACCGCAACTAACAACGCTATAAGAGGGCGAACAAAGCGGTAACATAGCCAAACAACGGTTTGCTAGGAAAGGATGGTCGGGGGCTTGACATGGCAATATGGGAGACATGATATAGCACGTGGTAGGCATCGTAGCATAGGCATAGCAAAAGAGCGAGCATCTAGCAAGCAAAGATAGAAGTGATTTCGAGGGTATGGTCATCTTGCCTGAAATCCTGCAAGGAAGAAGAACGAGTCCATGAAGAAGATAAAAGGACGTAATCGAAAGAATCCTCACAACTCCGGAACGAAACCGAAGCTAACCGGAAACAAACAAACAACATGGTAAACCAACAAGCACAAACATGGCAGATGCACAATCAAGTATGATGCATGTCCGGTTTAAATAGCATGGCATGGAAATATGCACAAACAAAACTACAAGTTAAATGGAGCTCAATATGCAACGAGTTGCATATTAACGAAACACCACATCAATTATTTAGTTCACTCCCGATTAGGTACTCAACAATATTAAATATTGGTTAACATGGCAAGAGGTGAAGCATAACAAAACTATACCATCTAAACAATTTAAATGGGGCCGGATATAACAAACAACAAATCCGGTAAATCCCCATATGCATTTAGCAAATTAATGGAAACAACAAATATAAACATTTAAATGTTGTTATCATGATGCGGATGACATATACAAGTTATATGCAATTTTTATGAAAATGTTGACATAAGCATGTTATGAAGCATTTGGTCACCATGGTGGAACGAAAGGGGTGCCACGGCAATGACAACGGAAATGGTGCCACGACAACATATCGGTTATCCGACAACTCGTCGAGATGTCGGTGCAAAAGAAAGTGTGGACGCGCGGAACATGCAAAAGATGGTAGGGTGATCCCGGTTACCGGGTTCCCACGTGGCGGTGGCAAACGAGGAGGAACGTGCATGGAGCAAACGGGCACGAAGCAAACATACATTTCGTCTCAGACAACATGCATTCGTTCACGAGCGTCGTCTCGGTGTTATACCTTTGAAGCGTGCTTTTCGGGGTGGTTCAAAATCGTCGAGGGAAGTAGTCGCTCACGGGTCGTAGGGGAAGTAGTCGTTCTCGCGACGGTAGTGGAAGTAGTGGTTCACGTTCGTTTTCGGGGAGGAACTTGATGAATCCAACGTTTTCGGGACGACGGTAGAGGTACTCACTACGGTAGTGGTACACGTTTCGTAGATGTTCCAGTAGAGGTACTTGGCAGCGTAGTTGTACAAGCGCGACATCGGACTTGTCGAACCCGAACTCTTGAGCGTCGTGGTACTTGGCGATATCCGGGATGATCTTGCGTCTTCGTGCGTGGAGATACTTGGCGGATTCGTGGAGTTGAACTTGGCAAAACGGGTCTCCCAATAGACGTCGTGGTACTTGGCGCTACTCCTTGCTCGGTGGTCGTTGGACTTGGCGTCAACAGCAACAGCAAGGAGGCGAAGGAGATGGGTAGGTCGCGATCAACGCGGCGACCGGCGCGTCTGCAGCATCCTCCTCTCGAAACGAGGCAGGGCGGGGCTTGGTGCGATCGTGAGGAGGAGGCAGCGGTGGCAGGCGAGGAGATCTGGGCATGGGGCGAAGCCAAAGGCGTGGGGCGAGCTTCGTTCGAGCAGAGGACAACGGCGAGGACTTGACGCGATCCCGCCACGCGGACGAGGTGAGGAGGAGGAGGAGGCGTCTGCACTTGGCCTTGGCGGCAATGGCCTTGAGGAGCGAAGCGAGGTAGGAGGTCGCGCAAGGTGGAGTTGATGCAACACGCCATGGGAGGCGGGCTCGCGGTAGGAGGTGAAGAAGATGGTCTGGCCTTCATGGTCGGGGCGAAGGGGACAGAGAAGAGGCGGTGGCACCGGGTAAGCGAGGAGGAGGCGAGGAGGTCTGCACAGTGGCGAGCTTGAGGTGGTGAAGGCGGAGAGATGCAGGCGTGAGCAGACTCGGGCGGAGGAGCTTGGGCGGGACGGACGGCCTGGTGGCGGCGGGCACAGGAAGGAGAGGGAGAGATGGGGATCGGGAGAGTGTGGTGAGGGCTAGGGTTAGAGGCCTAGAGGGGGCGCGACTGGGCCTTGGGCCGGCTGGGTTAGAGCTGGGCCTAAGAGGCCGGCTAGGCACTCTTCTCCCTCTCTCTTATATTTTCTTTAGCAGAAAACAATTAAAGAGAAGAAAAAGAAAGAGAGGGTTAGGGAAAGATAAATGCGCAAGGGGATAATTTTCCCGAACTCGCAAAAATGAGCTCGATCCAGGAAAATAAAAGAGGCGTGATTGAAAGATTTAAATCCAAAACCATTTGAATTTAATTCGAATGGTATGGACTAGGATAACATTTTGGAAGAGTCCAAAAATGTTAAGAATTTAGGAGGAGCCTCGATAAAAGAGGTAAGAATTGTTGGCAAAGTTTGGGGACCAAACTTGAAGTAGAAAGGCCATGGGAATTTGGCAAATGTGTTACGGTTAATTCCAAACTAATGGAATATTTATTATAACTCCCTAAATATTGGGAGGATATGTTATAAAGAGAAGTCACCCTTCCCTCGATTTAAATAGATGAACCATCTATGCAATTTATTTAGATGAATTTTTAAAATTAATGATATGATGGCATGATGACATGATGCAATGATGAATGCAACAAACAAAACAAATCACTAGCGAATCTCGAAACCACGGAAGGCATCGAAGCTCCGGTCTTGGGCGTTATAACACTCCACCACTACGGAGGATCTCGCCCGAGATCTAGGATGGCACCGGAGAGAAAACGGAAGAGGAAGAGAGGAGGTAAAACTAAGTTGCTTCTTCGACAAAAGAGTGAAACCAAAGAACCTTGAGAGGTTGAACAAATTGAAAGAAAGAATACAAAGGAGATGAACGAGATTGCAAACAATCTGTTAGAAAAGAGGAACAAGGAACATTACAAGAACTTGAGGGTTAATCAAGAGTTTAATGGACAAGATAAAATTTGAAACCACTCCGGTTAAAACGAGATGAGAGAGGAAGAATTCGGGCAGCACTCCGGTTGAACATGGAAGGAATAGAACATGAACTTGAGAAGATGGGATGATACTTGATGAAATCAACAACACACTGCCTCCGGTACAAATGAAAGAGTGAAACAAGGGGTAAGAAAGATTTCAGTCAGCACTCCGGTTGAGGAAGCAAGCAAAACTTGATAAGATGAGAGAACTCGAATGAAAACATGACACTCCGACTAAACAGAGAAGCAAGGAGAAGACCATGATCTTGACAAAACAAGATGATGGGTCGAAGAGAGCAACATCACAATGCCTCCGGAAGAAATGAAAGAATGGAATGGAATGGACGAAGGGAAACAAGATCTTGAAAGAGCACGCTTACAAGAAATGCTAGAATGGAGTTGTTGGATTATCAACAACGAAAGAAACAAGCTTGTTGTGGGCTTATGGAACACATCTCAAAATTATGAGGTGACAACCCGCCACTAACGGAAACAGTTGATTGGATTAAGATCAACAAGAAGATGAAAACTTCTTTCATTGAGAGGATAGGAGGAAAACTTGGATCATTGATAAACACCATAATAGCAACATTCCTTAGGGAAGGCTTTAAGTGAAATCTATACCAAGATAACACCAACGAAGAGATTGATGGATTTAAATATCTCATTCTTGACAACAAGTGAATCATGAAACATGAATGAAACTGCCAAAATGACATAACACCACCTCAAAAGATAAGGTCGAAAGAATTGCACTTCGGAATGCAAGATGAAGAATGCTTGAACTCCTCAAAACAAAACATGTGTTGAACACCATGTTTATTTCGAAGTATAGCTTGGCGGATCTTAACTTCGAGAGAAATCTTGAAGAACAATTGAAGAATGAAAGGAATCCTTGACGAACCACCATGTAGAGCCTCCATGAAGAACTCCGGTAAATAAAAGGATGATAAAAAGGAAGAGAAGTTGACAACACAAGGTGAAGCCTTGCAGTGATAAGATGAAGCTTTGAAATGATACAACTGAGAAAACTTTGAACTCCGGAAAGAAAGATGAACAAATGAAACAAAGAATTTTGATGAACCTCCGGAATAAGGAATTGAACTTACTCGATGAAACAAGAATAAGAATTACATTATGCTGATCCTTCACCAATTAAATTGATGGCAAGCAATGGATTTGGCATACTACTTATTCTCATTGAAAAATGATTACAGATAGAGATATAGCGCAAACTTGAGAAGGTATTGATGGAACCACCGGTGGGATTTGGAAACAACAAATGAATTGATATGATAATGAAGGAAGTGAAATCTTGAACGAACCACCGTAAGAATTGAGAACGAACGTAGCAAAGGCACAATTCACCGTGAATAATTGCAAAATGAATGAAGATACTTGAGGGAATTTAGATACAAGAGAACGAAGAGATCATGAACTGAGTAGAGGATATTTGAACGATGCACCGGTAAGATTTGGAGAACGAGAGCTGAAAGCTGGAATGAATAATTCTGAGATGATAGGCTGAGAAGAATCAAACTGAAAAGACTCCTGAATTGCTCCGGATGGGTGAAAAGAATTCTCACAATCAAAACAATTATGAGGATGGCACGAAGCTAGAACCATGAATCTTGAAGAGAATGGAGCAAGATTAAAGAGAAACTCTTCTTCGGTCTTCAAAATTCGAGAATGACGACGAGAAACACCACCATGAATTGTTGAGGCACTCCGGAATGAAAATTAGAAAGGTTGAACCAAAGATGAAAAGAATTTGAAAGATCTTGGAGAAAGCCATGTTTGATGAAAACCCATTCTTACGTCAAACTTAGAAAAGAATTTTAGAAGCTCCGGAAAAAATTAGAAGAGTCAGGTAAGATCCTGGGAAAAGACCTGTGGGTTAGGGCCCACTCAAAAGAACCACTGTTGAACGATTGTTTGAAAAGAGAGATTGCACCGGTTGAATTAAATGGGTTGAATGAGATAGCATCCTCAAAAGAACTTGAGTGAATTGAGAATGGAAACTTGAATCTTCAGAGACATCTTCAACACTCCGGAACAAATGAATAGCGAGAGGTGAATGATTAATTGGTGCATCGGAATGGGAACGCATTGTGAAAAGAGGAAAAGGGATAAGATCAACACCGAAATCTTGAATTAAATCCACCGGAGAAGAAAATTAGAATGGAACAATGATAAGGTTGAAGCTTCCTTAGCGTCTTCATGAGAAATCACCGGATAAAACATTAAAGGAAAAGAATGAAGAAACTCCACTCAATAAAATGGCTACTTGATTAAGAAATCTGAGTCCTTGAATAAAAGGGGTGGAGGGTGGGAAAAACAAAGGCAACATGGGGATGGAATGAAACAGACACCGTTGCAAAGAACTGAGAATTGATCTCGCGAATGTTGCAATGATCGGATGTACTTGGAGAGAAGCACACCGGTTGGAAAGGATTGAAAGGACAACCTTGATGAACAAGAAGGATTAGCATCCACATAGAAATATGAGAAAACCGCTTAGAATAAGGTATGGAATCAACACTTGACATTGAAGCAACTCGAATACCACAAAACAAAACAAAAACAAAGGATTTGGCTTGCAGAATAAGCCGGAAACAAACATATGATTGATCCCATATCGTATCATGTGTGTGTTGGAAATATATCCTACGAGATACTTGAATTCCCACTTATAAACTCCCGAAACTTTCTGGTTATGCAATCAGGTGTTGGGGATACAGGGGACACAAAATATATCACCCAAACTAACCAATACCTAGATCCAGCTGTATCCATCCTTCAACACATAACCAAGAAAACTCCGGAAATCGTTTACCTCGACCTTCGAAAAGCATCCGTTATACGAGTTATGGCAATACTCCCGAACTCGCCCCAGTACTGGGTTATCGAGGTTATCTCACCAACAACTGTACAAAAGAGATTTTCGATGTCGGCAAAGCTCAGGTATTCCAGAATTGCAACGATAAAATTGTGACGACAACACCTCGGAGCTCAACTCCCCGGGACACTGCCACAACCCCTAAATGTCAGGAGGCACCAAGAACAATGTTCTCGTCACAAAACCATCGGAACGATTCCAAGATACCCGCGTGATCCTAAAAAAAATTTAGTGAAATTTGAGGAGAGAAGAGTCAAAACTTCTCGTCGGGAGACCTCACCGAGGCACGAAGGACCGAGGAGTAAAAGAATCCTACTCTCCGATATATAATCCTAAGACTCAAAACATTTTTGGTCTAGACTCAACAACGGCCAAACTACACGATCAATCAAGGGGGCTCCTAGGGTCGGTCGAGGCTCTGATACCAACTTGTCACGCCCAATATGCGACCCTATCCAAAAGGAACTCAAAGGTCCCACCAAGGATAGACCCGCATATTGAAACGCTTTTGCAAGGTGGATATCATTACATCAACATTACATAATAGATGGGGATACATACATAAGGCACAAATGCCACAAGAATACATCAACATCATATACAAGATCAACACCGACTACGGACGAAACATAAGCGAGCTCAAACGACATCCACCCTGCTAGCCCGGGCTGCCGACACTGGAACCTATCCCACGATCAAAGAAGAAGCGGAAGAACTCCAAAACAAGCAAACATCGCTCTCACGTCATGATCATCGCAAACCTGTACCTGCCAAGCGATGTTGTAGTAATCATGAGCCACGAGGACTCAACAATCCCATTACCATGGGTATCAATACTAGCAAAGCTTAAAGGGAAAGGAAGGGGTAAAGTGGTGAGGTTGCAGCAGCGACTAAGCATATATGGTGGCTAACATACACAAATGAGAGCGAGAAGAGAAACAAAGGAACGGTCGTCAACTAGCAATGATCAAGAAGTGATCCTGAACTCCTACTTCGTCGGACATAACCCAAGAACCGTGTTCTCCTCTCGATCAACCCGAAAAGAGACACTCACGTTTCGCTTTACGGTTGGTGTGTTTTAGAAGAGTTTGCTTCAAGTTTACTACAACGGATATTAACAAATTCCCATCTGCCACATAACCGCTGGCACGGCTCTCGAAAGTTTATACCCTACAGGGGTGTCCCAACTTAGCCCATGATAAGATCTCGTGATCAAAGAAGGATATTCCTTCTCCCCGGGAAGACCCGATCAGTCTCGGAATCCCGGCTACAAGACATTCGACAGACAATAAAACAAGACCAGCAAAGCCTTGGGATGTGCCGACAAATCTGATAGGAGCTGCACATATCTCGGTCTCGAGGCACACCGGATGAGCAGACGCCGGGTTGGCATAGACCCTGATTGCCCAGGGGGCGCCGGACATCGCTCGGTTTGGGCCAGCAATCGAAGGAGAACTGGCCCAGGGGTTTAAAATAAAGATGACCCTTTAGTCTGCAGAACCCAAGGGAAAAAGGCTTAGGTGGCAAATGGTAAAACCAAGGTTGGGCCTTTTTGGAGGAGTCTTATTCAAAGCGAACTGTCAAAGGGGTCCCATAAATCACCCAACAGCGTTAGGGACGCAAAATCCGGGAACATAATACCGATATGACGGAAACTAGGGTGGCAAGAGTGGAACAAAACACAGGCATAAGGCGAGCCTTCCACCCTTTACCAAGTATATAGATGCATTAATTAAATAAGATGTATTGTGATATCCCAACAAGTAAACATGTTCCAACAAGGAACAACATCTCCATGTTCCAACAAGGAACAAACTTCATCTTCACCTGCAACTAACAACGCTATAAGAGGGGCTGAGCAAAGCGGTAACATAGCCAAACAACGGTTTGCTAGGAAAGGATGGTTAGGGGCTTGACATGGCAATATGGGAGGCATGATATAGCACGTGGTAGGCATCGTAGCATAGGCATAGCAAAAGAGCGAGCATCTAGCAAGCAAAGATAGAAGTGATTTCGAGGGTATGGTCATCTTGCCTGAAATCCCGCAAGGAAGAAGAACGAGTCCATGAAGAAGATAAAAGGACGTAGTCGAAAGAATCCTCACAAATCCGGAACGAAACCGAAGCTAACGAGAGAAGCAAACCGGAAACAAACAAACAACATGGTAAGCCAACAAGCAGAAACATGGCATGATGCACAATCAAGTATGATGCATGTCCGGTTTAAATAGCATGGCATGGAAATATGCACAAACAAAACTACAAGTTAAATGGAGCTCAATATGCAACGAGTTGCATATTAACGAAACACCACATCAATTATTTAGTTCACTCCCGATTAGGTACTCAACAGTATTAAATATTGGTTAACATGGCAAGAGGTGAAGCATAACAAAACTATACCATCTAAACAATTTAAATTGGGCCGGATATAACAAACAACAAATCCGGTAAATCCCCATATGCATTTAGCAAATTAGTGGAAACAACAAAAATAAACATTTAAATGTTGTTATCATGATGCGGATGACATATACAAGTTATATGCAATTTTTATGAAAATGTTGACATAAGCATGTTATGAAGCATTTCGTCACCATGGTGGAACGAAAGAGGTGCCACGTCAATGACAACGGAAATGGTTCCATGGCAACATATCGGTTATCCGACAACTCGTCGAGATGTCGGTGCAAAAGAAAGTGAGGACGCGCGGAACATGCAAAAGATGGTGGGGTGATCCCGGTTACCAGGTTCCCACGTGGCGGTGGCAAACGAGGAGGAACGTGCATGGAGCAAACGGGCACGAAGAAAACATACATTTCATCTCAGACAACATGCATTCGTTCACGGGCGTCGTCTCGGTGTTATACCTTTGAAGCGTGCTTTTCGGGGCGGTTCAAAATCGTCGAGGGAAGTAGTCGTTCACGGGTCGTAGGGGAAGTAGTCGTTCTCGCGACGGTAGTGGAAGTAGTGGTTCACGTTCGTTTTCGGGGAGGAACTTGACGAATCCAACATTTTCGGGACGACGGTAGAGGTACTCGCTACGGTAGTGGTACACGTTTCGTAGATGTTCCAGTAGAGGTACTTGGCAGCGTAGTTGTACAAGCGCGACATCGGACTTGTCGAACCCGAACTCTTCCGGGGGGGGGGGGGCGTCGTGGTACTTGGCGATATCCGGGATGATCTTGCATCTTCGTGCGTGGAGATACTTGGCGGATTCGTGTAGTTAAACTTGGCGAAACGGGTCTCCCAATAGACGTCGTGGTACTTGGCGCTACTCCTTGCTCGGTCGTCGTTGGACTTGGCGTCAACAGCAACAGCAAGGAGGCGAAGGAGATGGGGAGGTCGCGATCAACGCGAGACAGGTGCGTCTGACATCCTCCTCTCGAACAGAGGAAGGAGCGGGCTTGGCGCGATGCGAAGGAGGCAGCAGGTGGCGGCGCAAGGAGATCTGGGCATGGGGACGAGGCCAAGGCGTGGGGCGAACCCGTTCCTGAAGCAGAGGACAACGGCGAGGACTTGGACGGTCCAGCGGCAGACGAGTGAGGAGGAGAGCGCCCTACGCACTTGGCCTTGGCAACGAGCGAGAACTAAGCGAGGTAGGAGGTCGCGAGGTGGAGTTGACAGCAGCACGCCATGGGAGGCGGAGCTCATGTAGGAGGAGAAGAAGACGGGCGGCGCCTTCATGAGTCGGGGCCAGGGGACGGAGCTGACGAGGCGGTGGCACGGAGTAGACGAGGAGGCGAGGCGAGGAGGTCTGGCACAGTGGCGAGCTTGAGATGGCTGAAGACGGAGAGATGCAGCGTGAAGCGGAGCTCGGGCGGAGGAGCTTAGGCGCGGACGACCTGCCTGCTCATGATCACGGGAAGGAGAGGGAGAGATGGGGATCGGGAGAGTGTGGTGAGGGCTAGGGTTAGAGGCCTAGAGGGGGCGCGGCTGGGCCTTGGGCCGGCTGGGTTAGAGCTGGGCCTAACAGGCCGGCTAGGCACTCTTCTCCCTCTCTCTTATATTTTCTTTAGCAGAAAACAATTAAAGAGAAGAAAAAGAAAGAGAGGGTTAGGGAAAGATAAAAGCGCAAGGGGATAATTTTCCAGAACTCGCAAAAATGAGCTCGATCCAGGAAAATAAAAGAGTTGTGATTGAAAGATTTAAATCCAAAACCATTTGAATTTAATTCGAATGGTATGGACTAGGATAACATTTTGGAAGAGTCCAAAAATGTTAAGAATTTAGGAGGAGCTTCGATAAAAGAGGTAAGAATTGTTGGCAAAGTTTGGGGACCAAACTTGAAGTAGAAAGGCCATGGGAATTTTGCAAGTGTGTTACGGTTAATTCCAAACTAATGGAATATTTATTATAACTCCCTAAATATTGGGAGGATATGTTATAAAGAGAAGTCACCCTTCCCTCGATTTAAATAGATGAACCATCTATACAATTTATTTAGATGAATTTTTAAAATTAATGATATGATGGCATGATGACATGATGCAATGATGAATGCAACAAACAAAACAAATCACACAACGAATCTCGAAAACCCTGGAAGGCATCTGAAGCTCCGGTCTTGGGGCGTTACAGCATGTCTTCGCCTCATCATGTTTCCAGGCACCGGCGACGTCTTATTGGCTCCCACTATGATTACCCACCCGTTGGCATATGTTGCAGCTACCACCCGACATGGATGCGGTCGATTCTTGTGGGGAAAAGTGTGCAAACCTCTATAGAGTGTATAAACTAATCATGGTTAGCCGTGTCCCCGATTATGGACATCTTTAGTATCTAGTACTTGAATTATTGATGTGATCTCATCACTTTTGAAGTTAATCGAATTGGGTTTAATGATGATACTTTTAATTGGGATTTGAGTTGGGGTTACCTTCTCAAATATTGGGCAACTTGGGAGTAGTTAAATAAATTTATTCCTTTGTTGTAGGGAAAAACTAGCTTTATGAAAAATCATAAACTTACAGCCTCCACCAGCCAATATTGCATGTAGATATAGTTCTTGCATTTCATTGCTTTACAGTGTAACTCTGCCAGCATATTCAATGTGCTGACCTACATGGCTGCAACATCTCATGTTGCAGACTACTCAGACGACGAATAAGGTGCGATAGGTCGTTGTTTTGAAATCAGCTATGCCGTTGGAGTTGATGGACTCATTTACCTTCAAAGCTTCCGCAGTTATTTAGTTTAGATGGCCTTCAGCCATGATATTTTTGTGTAATCATACTCCTTATGAGGACTCGATGTAATAAGTGTGTGATTGAACTCTGTTATAATTTCTCAAGTACTGTGCATGTCAGCATTACTGATTCAGGGATGACACTGATGCACAGAGACTTTGGTCCATTCGGATCGTGGTCGCTACATATGATGATGATGATGATGATGTTGATGATGTTGATGATGATGATGATGATGATGATGATGATGATGATGATGATGATGATGATGATGATGATAAGTTATTATGTTATTGGGTGAAAGAACCGCAGATTAGTTTCAAATGGATGGATCCAAAGTAACCGTTACTTTGGATCCATGCACTTGAAACTAATCCACGGTTCTTTCACCTAGTGATTTAATAACTCATTATAATGTAAAAACAATTTCTAAATTGCTATTATATGAAAAATTGTGTAAGTGCATCTAGTGCCCCTTAGTGATTTTGGTGTATTGAAGACTTATAGGTTAAGGAACTAATGCGTTTGTGAGTGTACACAGGTCTATAAGTCTATGAGGAGTTTGATATTTACAGAGAAAGTCGACCCCTAAAAATGAAGTTCTTCGTCTGAAGACTTTGATATTTTGAAGACTTTCTGAAGACTTTGAAAGTGAAGAAATTGGTGTGACCTTGAAGACTTTGTATTCATTTGAGGAACATGAAGCGTGAAGACTTTTGTCTTCGTAGTTTCGTTTTTCTCTTTCTTGAGTCATTGGAAACACCGTACTGTTAAAGGGGGTCGAGGAAATACTAAGGAAAAATTTCCATGTGATGCTCAACTCAAAATCCTACACCTACCAATCCCTTGAGTGAAGCCTTTGGAAATCTCATCAGGTCAGTCAATTTCTTGATGTGAGACGAAGTTCTTCCGTGTTGAGAATTTATTCGACCGAGGAGTTAGGAATTGCCAGTCATGGATTGCCTACGATGAGGAACATGATAGCCCGAAGAATTTGATATTCAAATTTCCGACCGTTCTTGTCTGCTTGCACCACCTGTCCCAAAATATCTTATCCACCTAACGGTCATATCATTGAAGGTCATTTATGTCTTATCATGTCGGGCTGCTCCTAGGCTATAAATAGCCGCCTCTACAACCACTAGCTGGTTGGCTACTCCGAAGAACTTGACACTTGTCATTTGAGAGCAATCCATCCTCCAGGGACTTTGGCGAAAATCATCAGTGAGGAAAACCCAAAACCAAACCCTACAAACCCAAAGTGATTGAGCATCATCAAGAAATTGATCCTCGTGGATCCGACGCTTGTTACCTTTGAAGACTATGCTTCTTCCAGACGGTTAGGCATCATGGTCTATAGCATCCAAGAGGAATTGTGGATCGCCGAGTGACCAAGTCTGTGAAGGTTTGGAAGTCGCTGAAGACTTACCACGAGTGATTGGACGAGGTCATGTGACCTTAGTTCAAGGAGAATCTGGTGAGGACTTGGTGTCTGAGCTGCGTGCTCAGCGACCGGGTGTCCGGGACTGTGTCCTCGAGTTTAAATACTCAGCCGCTCAACAGACGTACAAGCCGAGACATCAGTTGGAACTGGTCTACCAAATCATTGTCTTCACCAACCTTACTGGTTCTATTTCCTCAACTCTCTCATTTCCTCATTATTGTGTTGAGTGTTTGTTCATATCTGTGTTTGAAGACTTTGACTGAAGACTTTCTCAATTTCCTCAGTTCAATTTCTTCAGTCTGTTTGTCTTCATCTTGAGCTATCCTGTGTTTACGCCTTCCGTACTCTTTGTTTGTCTTCATTTCATCATGATGACCATGCCCGCATTCTGTTATGCTTACTTATGAGTACTTATTCTGCTGCAAGTAGTTCTTCGCTAAGGAATTTCCTCACCGGCAAATTCCTCAGTGAAGAATTCATAAAAATCGCCTATTCACCCCCCTCTAGTCGATATAACGCACTTTCAATTGGTATCAGAGCAAGGTACTCCCTTGTTCTGTGTGATTTTGGTTTAACCACCTGGAGTTTTAGTTATGTCGACCGCAGGTATGATCAAGGTCTCAGCAGGGTGTCCTACCTTTGATGGGACGGACTACCCCTACTGGAAGAACAAGATGCGAATGCATCTTGAGGCAATTGACAACGATCTCTGGTATGTTGTGGAAAATGGTGTTCCCTCAGTCACACCTTCTCTAAATGCTGCCGATGTGAAGAGATTCAAGAAACTCGATTCTCAAGCGAAGAATATCATATGTGGCCATCTGAGCAAAGGACAATATGGAAGAGTGAGTGCTTTGGAACCGCTAAGCTCATCCGGGACAGGCTGTCCAAAGTATATGAAGGAGTCTCAACTCAGCGTGACTCTCAAGTTGATGTTCTTCGCAATCTCTTCAACCGCTTCGAAAGACTCGACAACGAAAATGTTCAACAAACCTTGATCGCCTCTTGACATCTCAAATGAGCTTCAAGCACTTACGCCATCGACATCAACGACCATGAGGCGGTGAAGAAATTATTGAGATCGCTTGATTCCTCATTTGATACTCCGCAGCGATGATACAAGAGCGTCTGACTACAAGTCACTTGATCCGGTGATATCCTCGAGAGGCTAAACACTCATGAGTTCCAGCTTGCTGAAAAGAGAGATCTCTATGGTTCTAGCTATGGAAAAACAAGTGCCCTGAAGGCCAAGGCTGTGTCTGAATCTGAGTGTGAAGACTCTGGTAGTAGCCTTGGAGATCCTGAAGAATTAGGCCAGGAGCTAGCACTGCTCGTGAAGAAATTCCAAAAGTTCTCAACAAGTGGTCGCTTTGGAAAATCCTCAAGAAGCAGTGATTCCTCATCCAGTGACTATAAGAGAAGACTTTGTCACAAATGCAAGAAACCTGGTCACTACATCCAAGATTGTCCTCAGTGGGAAAAGGAATTAAAGAAGAAGAAACACAAGGATTACAGTGCTGATGACGCGAAGAAGAAGAAAAAATCATCGAAATCTTCATCATCAAAATCCTCAAAGCCTTCTTCTCACAAGAAGAGCAGCTCCAAAAAGGCTAGGGCATTCATTGGCAAGGAAATGGACTCTGAAGTTGAATCTAAGGAACATGAGGAAGAGGAGGCATCAGAAGAATTTGAGTCTGGTGTCGCGAGTCTAGCTCTCGCTACTGCTTTCGTCAGCAAGTCCATCTTCAACTCTGAAGAAAATGACCTCACCAACAAAGCTGATGAAGATAGTGATGACTACGCTCCCACCTATTGCTTCATGGCAAAGGGTGCCAAGGTACTCAAATATACCTCCTCTGAATCTAGTGAAAATGAATCGATGAAGATCTAAAGCCCGATTACTCAAAACTTGCTAAGATTGCTGTAAAACAACAAAGGGCTTTTGAAAAGGTTCAAAACATGCTAGATAAGAGTGATGATATGTTAGGTGAAGAAATGGATCGCACTAAAGCCCCGATTGAAAATCTTGAGAGACTTGATCTAGGTTTGACAACCTTCAAGGTCATCATAACACTCTCTTATCTGATCATGAGAAACTTTCTTATGAATTTCTTCAAAGAAAGCAAGATCTTGAGAAGCTAATAGTGAATTATGAAGATCTTCAGAAGGAGCGCGATTCATTACTTGCTCAACAAATCAGCGCTTCTCAGGAAGAATTTGTTCCTCCATGCTTAAAGTGCATTGAACATGAATCTGCTAATTCTTCACCTGAATGTTCAAATGCCTCAACTGTTACAAATTCTTCACCTGCCTCTACTATCACTAATTCCTCATCTGAGGACATTGCTAGTATCACTGACAATGCAGGGCTGAAGGAATTGTACATGACAAGCATGTACAAAAGCCTCAAAGGGCATCAGACTCTTTGTGATGTGCTTAAAAAGCAGATCCTCAACAGGAACCCTAGGAAAGAGGGTATTGCCTTTGAGAGAAAC
>JAHIAM010005369.1:0-36469 GCA_021605205.1 Aegilops longissima
TGGGCTGGGCGCAACCCCTCCCTTGGCCCATCGCCTAGGGTTGAGAAACCCTAAGGCGCCCCTTGCTTGCAGGGGCAAGCCCCCTCCCCTTGCCGCCGCCCCCCTCTAGATGGATCTGGGGGGCGCCCTCCTCCTTTCCCCTATAAATAGGGGGTGGGGGAGGGCTGCACACACCATTAAAGGCGCAGCCCTCCCTCCCAACACCTCTCCTCCTCCGCATCGCTTGGCGAAGCCTGCTGAGAATCTGATCCCTCCATCGCATCACGCGTCGTGCTGCCATTGGAGTGATCTTCCTCAACCTCTCCTTCCTCCTTGCTGGATCAAGGCAGAAGGAGGCGTGCGTAAATCCCGTCACGTGTGTTGAGCAGCGGAGGTGCTGTCCGTTCAGCACTTGGTCATCGGTGATCGGAATCACGTTGGGAGCGTCTTCATCATCACCACTCCCTCGAGCGCTTCCGTACTCGATCTACAAGTGGTATGTAGATGCAAACTCTCTCCTTGACTCGTTGCTTAGTAGAACTCATAGATGGATCTTGGTGAAACCGTAGGAAAAATTTTAATTTTCTGCAGCGTTCCCTAACAGTGGCATCATGAGCTAGGTCTATCGTAGTTCTCTTTGCAGAGTAGAACACAATTTAGTTGTGGGCGTGGATCTTGTCAATTTACTTGCGCTACTAGTCTTATCTTGCTTCCAGCGGTATTGTGGGATAGGCGGCCGGACCAACCTTACGTGCGCTTCGTGAGACCGGTTCCACCGACTAACATGCACTAGTTGCATAAGGTGGCTGGCGGTGTCATCTCTCCTACTTTAGTTGGGCGGATTCGATGAAAAGGGTCCTTATGAAGGGTAAATAGAAGTTGACAAGATCACGTTGTGGTTATTCGTGGTAAGAAAGCGTTCTTGCTAGAACCCAATTGCAGCCACGTAAAGATGCAACAACAATTAGGGGCGTCTAACTTGTTTTTGCAGCAATTGTCATGTGATGTGATATGGCCAAGTTGTGATGAATGATGAATGACATATTGTGATGTATGAGATCATGTTCTTGTAATAGGAATCACGACTTGCATGTCGATGAGTATGACAACGGCAGGAACCATAGGAGTTGTCTTTAATTTTGTATGACCTGCGTGTCATTGAAGAGCATCATGTAACTTACTTTACTTTATTGCTAAGCGCGTTAGCCATAGAAGTAAGTAGTCGTTGGCGTGACAACTTCATGGAGGCACAATGATGGAGATCATGATGATGGAGATCATGGTGTCATGCGGTGACAAGATGATCATGGAGCCGAAGATGGAGATCAATGGAGCTTTATGATATTGGCCATATCATGTCACTACTATATAATTGCATGTGATGTTTATTATGTTTATACATCTTGTTTACTTAGAGCGCGGTAGTAAATAAGATGATCCCTTACAACAATTTCAAGAAGTGTTTCCCCTAAGCGTGCACCGTTGCCAAAGTTAAATGGTTTCTAAGCACCACGTGATGATCGGGTGTGATGGATTCTTACGTTCACATACAGCGGGTGTAAGACAGATTTACTGCGAAAACACTTAGGGTTTACTTGCGAGCCTAGCATGTACAGACATGGCCTCGGAACACGGAGACCGAAAGGTCGAACACGAGTCGTATGGAAGATCGATCAACATGAGAATGTTCACCGGCGAGACTAGTCCGTCTCACGTGATGATCGGACACGGGCTAGTCGACTCGGATCGTGTAACACTTAGATGACTAGAGGGATGTCAAATCTGAGTGGGAGTTCATTTAAATACTTTGATTAGATGAACTTAATTATCATGAACTTAGTCTAAAACTTTTGAATGATATGTCTTGTAGATCAAATGGCCAGCGCTCATGTCAACTTGAACTTCAGCGTTCCTAGAAAACCAAGCTGAAAGATGGCGGCAGCAACTATCGGACTGGGTCGGAACTTGAGATCATCCTCATAGCTGCTAGGAAACAATATGTCCTAGAAGGACCGCTAGGTGGCGCTCCGTCGAGAGAACCAAGACATTATGAATGCTTGGCAGTCTCGTCTTGATGATTACTCCCTCGTTCGGTGCGGCATGCTTTACGACTTAGAACCGGGGCTCCAAAAGCGTTTTGAGCATCACGGAGCATATGAGATGTTAGAGGAGCTGAAACTTGTTTTCCAAGCTCACGCCGGTCGAGAGATATGACATCTCCGACAAGTTCTATAGTTGTAAGATGGAGGAAAATAGTTACATCGGTGAGCACATTACGAAGATGTGCAGGTTGCACAACCGTATGACCCACTGAATATTAACCTCCACGATGAGGCGGTCATTGACAGAATCCTCGATCGCTCCACCAAGCTACAAGAGCTTTGTGATGAACTACAACATGCGAGGGGATGGTAAAGACCATTCTGAAGTGTTCTCTATCTTTGAAGTCAGCCGAGGTTGAGATCAGAAAGAACATCAAGTGTTGATGGTCAATAAGACCACTAAGTTCAAGAAGGGCAAGGGCAAGAAGAACTTCAAGAAGAATGACAAGGAGGTTGCCGCCCGGTAAGCAAGTTGCGGGAAGAAGTCAAAGAATGGACCCAAACCGAGGCTGAGTGCTTTTATTGCAAGGGAGGAGTCCTTTGGAAGCGGAACTGCCCCAAATACTTAGCGGACAATAAGGCCGGCAACACCAAAGGTATATTTGATATACATGTAATTGATGTGTACTTTTCCGATTACTCGTAGTAACTCTGGGTATTTGATACGGTGCCGTTGCTCATATTTGTAACTCACGGCGGGAGCTGCGGAATAAGCGGAAGCTGGCAAAGGGCGAGGTGACGATCTGGCGTCGGGAATGGTTCAGTCGATGTGATCGCCGTCGACGCTACCTCTTCATTTACCTACGGGATTAGTTATGAACCTTAATAATTGTTATTTGGTGCCAAGTTTGAGCATGAATATTGTATCTGGATCTCGTTTAATGCGAGATGGCTACTCATTTAAATCCGAGAATAATGGTTGTTCTATTTATATGAGAGATATGTATTATGGTCATGCTCCGATGGTCAATGGTTTATTCTTAATGAATCTCGGCGTAGTATTACACATGTTTATAGCGTGAATACCAAAAGATGTAAAGTTGATAACGATAGTCCCACATACTTGTGTACTTTGCCGCCTTGGTCACATTGGTGTCAAGCGCATGAAGAAGCTCCATCTGATGGACTTTTGGAGTCTTTAGATTATGAATCATTTGACACATCACGAACCATGCCTCATGGGCAAGATGACCAAGACTCCGTTCTCGGAACAATGGGCGAGCAACCAACTTGTTGGAAATCATACATACCGATGTATGCGGTCCAATGGCGTTGAGGCTCATGGAGGATATCGTTATGTTCTCACTCTCACAGATGACTTGAGTAGATATGGGTATGTCTACTTCTTGAAACACAAGTCTGAGACCTTTGAAAAGTTCAAGGAATTTCAGAATGAAGTAGACAATCAACGTGACGAAAGATAAAATTCTTCGATCGGATCGTGGAGGAGAATATTTAAGTCACAATTTGGTACACACTTAAGAAAATGTGGAATCGTTTCACAACTAACGCCGCTGGAACACCTCAAGCGTAATGGTGTGTCGAGCGTCGTGTCGCACTCTATTGGATATAGTGCGGTCTATGATGTCTCTTCTTGATTTACCGCTATCATTTTGGGGATCGCTCTAGAGACAGCTACATTCACTTTAAATAGGGCACCGTCTAAGTCCGTTGAGGCGACACCGTATGAATTATGGTTTGGGAAGAAACCTAAGTATCGTTTCTAAAAGTTTGGGGATCACGATGCTTATGTCAAGAAACTTCAACTGAAAAGCTCGAACCCAAGTCGGAAAAATCGTCTTCATAGGATACCCTAAAGAAACCATTGGGTATACCTTCTACTTAAGATCCGAGGCAAGATCTTTGTTGCCAAAGCGGAACCTTTACGGAAAAGAGTTTCTCTCGAAAGAAGTAAGTGGGAGGAAAGTAGAACTTCGATGAAGTACTACCTCTTGAGCAGGAGAGTAGTGCAGCTCGAGGAAAATGTTCTGTGATGCCTACACCAAGCGAAGAGGAAATTCATGATGATGATCAAGGTACTTGGATCAAGTTGCTCTTGAACCCGTGGAGTCCACTAGGACACGCTCCGCACCAGTGGTGCGGCAACCCTGTCACGGAAATCATGTTGTTAGACAACAATGAACCTTGAACTATGAAGAAGCGATGGCGGGCCCAGATTCCAACAAATGGCTAGAAGCCATGAAGTCGAGATAGAATCCATGTATGAAAACAAAGTGTGGACTTTGGTGACTTGCCCGATGATCGGTGGCGATAGAAAACAAATGGATCTTTAAGAGGAAGGCGGACGCGGATGGTAATGTCACCATTTATAAAGCTCGACTTGTCGCTAAGGGTTATCGGCAAGTTCAAGGGATTGACTACGATGAGACTTTCTCTCCGTGGCGAAGCTTAAGTCCGTCCGAATCATGTTAGCAATTGCGCATACTATGATTATGAGATATGGCGGATGGGCGTCAAAACAGCGTTCATACGGTTATCTTAAGGAAGAGCTGTATATGATACAACCGAAGGTTTTGTCGATCCTAAGAATCTTGACAAAGTATGCAAGCTCAGCGATCCATTTATGGGCTGGTGCAAGCATCTCGGAGTTGGAACATTCGCTTTGATGAGATGATCAAAGCGTTTGGGTTTATCTTGAGACTTATGGAGAAGCCTGCGTTTACAAGAAAGTGAGTGGGAGCTCTGTAGCATTTCTCATATTATATGTAGATGACATACTTTTGATGGGAAATGATATAGAATTCTTGGACAACATTAAGGCCTACTTGAATAAGTGTTTTTCAATGAAGGACCTTGGAGAAGCTGCTTATATATTAGGCATCAAGATCTATAGAGATAGATCGAGGCGCCTCATAGGTCTTTCACAAAGCACATACCTTGATAAGATTTTGAAGAAGTTCAAAATGGATCAGTCAAGAAGGGTTCTTGCTGTTTTGCAAGGTGTGAGATTGAGCTCAGCTCAATGCCCGACCACGACAAAAGATAAAGAAGAGATGAGTGTCATCCCTATGCCTCAGCCATAGGATCTATTATGTATGCCATCTTTGTGTACGGACCTGATGTAAACCTTGCCGTAAGTTTGGTAGGAAGGTACCAAAGTAATCCCGGCAAGGAACCTTTGGACAGCGGTCAAGAATATCCTGAAGTACACGAAAGGACAAAGGACATGTTTCTCGTTTATGGAGGTGACGAAGAGCTCAAATCGTAAAGGGTTACGTCGGCGCTAGCCGACACAGATCTGAATGACTCTAAGTCACAAACCGGATCGTGTATATGTTGAATGGTGGAAGCGATGGCTGGTGCAGCTGCAAGCGAAGCGTCGTGGCGGGATCTACATGTGAAGCGGAGTACATGGCAGCCTCGGAGGCAGCGCATGAAGCAATTTGGGTGAAGGAGTTCATCACCGACCTAGAGTCATACCCAATGCGTCGGGGCCGATCAAACTCTTCGTGACAACCTTTGGAGCTATTGCACTTGCCAAGGGCCAGGTTTCACAAGAAGACCAGGCACATCAGCGTCGCTTCAACTCCATCCGTGAAAATGTTCGGGATGGAGACATAGAAATTTGTAAAGTGCATACGGATCTGAATGTCGCGAGATCCATTGACTAAACCTCTTCAGCGGGCAAAACATGATCAACACGAGAACTCTATGGGTGTTCGATTCATCACAATGTAAACTAGATTATTGACTCTAGTGCAAGTGGGAGACTGTTGGAAATATGCCCTAGAGGCAATAATAAAAGCATTATTATTATATTTCCTTGTTCATGATAATTGTCTTTATTCATGCTATAAGCTGTATTATCGAGGAAATCGTAATACGTGTGAATACATAGACTACTGTCGTCCTAGTAAGCCTCTAGTAGACTAGCTCGTTGGTTGACGAGATAGTCAAGGTTTCTGACTATGGACATCGGATGTCATTGACAAGCGGGATCACGTCATTAGGAGAATGGCGTGATGGACAAGACAATCCTAAGCATAGCACAAAGATCGTGTAGTTCGTTTTGCTAGAGCTTTTCCAATGTCAAGTATCTCTTCCTTAGACCGTGAGATCGTGTAACTCCGGATACCGTAGGAATGCTTTGGGTGTACCAAGCGTCCTGGCGTAGCTGGGTGACTATAAAGGTGCATTACGGTATCTCCGAAAGTGTCTGTTGGGTTGAAGCGGATCGAGGCGAGGTTTGTCACTCCGTATGGCGGAGAGGTATCCTTGGGCCCACTCGGTAGTGCATCATCATAATGAGCTCAAAGTGACCAAGTGTGCAGTCACGGGATCATGCATTCTGATGCGAGTAAAGTGACTTGCGATAGCGAGATTAAGCGAGGTATTGGGATACCGGCGATCGAGTCTCGGGCAAGAAACATACCGCTGACAAAGGGAATAGCATACGGGGTTGCTGAACCCTAGACATCGTGGTTCATCCGATGACATCATTGAGGAGCATGTAGGAGCCAACATGGGTATCCAGATCCGCTGTTGGTTATTGACACGAGGCGTCCGGTCATGTCGCATGTCTCCCGAACCGTAGGGTCTACACATAAGGTTCGGTGGCGCTAGGGTTAATAGGAAGACTTGTATGTGATTACGAATGTTGTTGGTCCGGATGAGATCCCGGACGTCACGAGGAGTTCGGAATGGTCGGAGGTAAAGATTTATATATGGGAAGTCATCAAGCGGACACGGAAAAGTTTGGGTCATATCGGTTTTATGGAGGTCCAGGAAGGGTTCGGAGGACCACGGGAGGGCCACCCTTTTGGGGGCCACTTGGGCTGCGTGGGGCAGCCAGCCCCTCATGGGCTGGGCGCAACCCCTCCCCTTGGCCCATCGCCTAGGGTTGAGGGAAACCCTAAGGCGCCCCTTGGCAGGGGCAAGCCCCTCCCCTTAACCGCCGCCCCCCTCTAGATGGATCTAGAGGGGCGGCCCTCCTCCTTTCCCCTATAAATAGAGGGGTAGAGGGAGGGCTGCACACACCATTAAAGCGCAGCCCTCCCTCCCAACACCTCTCCTCCTCCTCGCTTGGCGAAGCCTGCCCAGAATCTGATCCCTCCATCGCATCACGCCGTCGTGCTGCCATTGGAGTGATCTTCCTCAACCTCTCCTTCCTCCTTGCTGGATCAAGGCAGAAGGAGGCGCCGTAAATCCCGTCGTGTGTTGAGCGGAGGTGCTGTCCGTTCAGCACTTGGTCATCGGTGATCGGAATCACGTTGGGAACGTCTTCATCATCACCACTCCCTCGAACGCTTCCGTACTCGATCTACAAGTGGTATGTAGATGCAAACTCTCTCCCTTGACTCGTTGCTTAGTAGAACTCATAGATAGATCTTGGTGAAACCGTAGGAAAAATTTTAATTTTCTGCAATGTTCCCCAACAGTGGGCCCCCTGGCCTATTTCTTTTGCTCATAATTTCTTATAAATTCCAAAAGGTTGTTTCGTGGAGTTTCAGGACTTTTGGAGATGTTCAGAATAGGTTTCCAACGTTTGCTCCTTTTCCAGCCAGAATTCCAGCTTAGGCATTCCCCTCTTCATGGTAAACCTTGTAAAATAAGGAGAATAGCCATAAGTATTGAGATATAATGTGTAATAACAGCCCATAATGCAATAAATATTGATATAAAGCATGATGCAAAATGGGCGTGTCGGTACTGATAATTTAATATGTGGGTGGACCGGTGCTTGGGTGCTGTTCTTACTTGAACAAGCATTCCACTTATGATTAACCTCTATTGCAAGCATCCATAACTACAACAAAAGTATTAAGGTAAACCTAACCATAGCATGAAACATATGGATCCAAATCAGCCCTTACGAAACAGCATAAACTAGGGTTTAAGCTTTTGTCACTCTAGCAACCCATCATCTACTTATTACTTCCCAATGCCTTCCTCTAGGCCCAAATAATGGTGAAGTGTTATGTAGTCGGCGTTCACATAACACCACTAGAGGATGAACAACATATATCTCATCAAACTATCGAATGAATACCAAATTCACATGACTACTAATAGCAAGACTTAGCCCATGTCCTTAGGAACAAAGCGTAACTACTCATA
The DNA here is from genome assembly GCA_021605205.1 of Aegilops longissima. Taxonomy (NCBI): domain Eukaryota; kingdom Viridiplantae; phylum Streptophyta; class Magnoliopsida; order Poales; family Poaceae; genus Aegilops; species Aegilops longissima. The sequence continues at coordinate 8,160 of JAHIAM010005369.1, forward strand.
AAGCATATTCATGTTCATAATCAGAGGGTATTAATATGCATAAAGGATCTGAACATATGATCTTCCACCAAATAAACCAACTAGCATCAACTACAAGGAGTAATCAACACTACTAGCAACCTACTAGTACCAATCCGGACTTGGAGACAAGAATTGGATACAAGAGATGAACTAGGGTTTTGAGAGGAGATGGTTGGTGAAGATGTTGATGGAGATTGCCCTCTCCCGATGAGAGGCGTTGGTGATGATGATGGCGATGATTTCTCCCTCCGGAGAAGTGTCCCTGGCGAGCAGCTCTGCCGGAGCCCTAGATTGGTTCATGAGGTTCCGCCTCGTGGCGTGAGTTTAAATCCGAAGGTTGCTTATGATTTTTCCTCGACGAAAGACCTCATATAGTAGAAGATCGGCATCGGTGGGCCACCGGGGCCTGCGGTGAAGCGCGCCCTACGAGGGGCCACCCTCGTGGACAGTGTGGGCCCCGGCCTTCATCTTTAGCGAGATTTTTTATTATTTATTGTAAGATATTCCGTGGAGTTTGGGACTTTTGGAGTTGTGCGAGAATAGGTCTCTAATATTTGCTCCTTTTCCGGCCAGAATTCCAGTGCCGACATTCTCCCTCCTTATGCAAACCTTGTAAAATAAGAGAATAGGCATAAGTATTGTGACATAACGTATAATAACAGCCCATAATGCAATAAATATCGATATAAAAGCATGATGCAAAATGGACGTACCAATGACTTGTCCTTACTTTCCGAATCCTTGCTTCTTCGGGATGTTCTTCGTTCATAACGATCATCTCTACTCCTTCTCTCTCTTGATAGTGATTCTTCTCTTCTACTTCTTCTTTTTGGAGAACCTTCTCTTCTCTTGTAGGGTGTCGTACACTCATTGGAATAGTGTCTGGGTCTTCCACAATTGTAGCAATTTCGCTCTCGACTAGAAGATCTTTTGTCATTGTAGGACCTTGACTTGGAAATTCTCTCTTTGCTTCTACTCTTGTAGAACTTGTTGAAGTTCTTCACCATTAGGCTCAATTCTTCATTGAAGGTTTGTTTCTCACTTGATGATGTGGGAGCTTCACATGAGGCTTTGTAAGCACCACTTGACTTGCTATGGAGCTCCTCCTTATCCTTGAGTGACATCTCATGAGCAACAATTCTTCCAATGACTTGGTTGGCTTGAGATCTTTGTAATTTGGCATCATTTGGATCAATGTGGATACGGTATCATATTTTCCGTCCAAAGCTCTTAGGATCTTCTTGATGATGAATTTTTGGTCATCTCTTCACTTCCTAAGCCCGGCGATCTCATTTGTGATAAGAGCAAGCCTAGAGTACATTTCAGCGACACCTTCACCATCCTTCATTTTGAACTTGTCAAGCTGACTTTGAAGCACATCTAACTTGGATTCCTTGTGAATTCGGTACCTTCGTGCATATCAATCAAAGTATCCCAATTTCCTTTGCGTTCTCAAGGCGGCTGATTTTGTTGAATCCTTGGGCACAATCCATTGAAGAGGATATCACAAGCTTGAGCATTGTATTGCAGCATCTTCAACTCTTCATGGTAGCTTCACGGTTCAGTTCTCTCCCATCAAAGAATTCACCTTGCATTCCAATACACACAATAGCCCATCTGGTGGGGTTATGTCCAAGAATATGCATTTTCATCTTATGCTTCCAACTAGCAAAATTAGTACCATCAAAGTAAGGACCTCTAGGGTGGTAATTTCCCTTGCTAGGCCATACTCTCCTAGGTTGTGAAACCAAGTCTATGACTACCAAAAGCTATGGAAATCAAAGCAAATGGAAACCAAAGCTCGATACCACTTGTAGGATCGAAAGTATGTCTAGAGGGGTGATTAGACTACTTGACCAAATAAAACTTATCATTTTCCCAATTTTAGTTCTTGGCAGATTTTAGCAACTTTGGACAAGTCAAGCAATCTTAACACAATTCAAGCAAGCATGCAAAGAGTATATGAGCAGCGGAAAGTAAAGCATGCAACTTGCAAGAATGTAAAGGGAAGGGTTTGGAGGATTCAAGCGCAATAGGAACACGGATGTTTTTGTGCGTGGTTCCGATGGGTGGTGCTATCGTACATCACGTTGATGGAGACTTCAACCCACGAAGGGTAGCAGCTGCTTGAGTCCATGAATGGCTCCACCATGAAGAGTCCACGAAGAAGCAACCTTGTCTATCCCACCATGGCCGTCGCCCACGAAGGACTTGCCTCACTAGCAGATGAGATCTTCACAGTAGGCGATCTCCTTGCCCTTACAAACTCCTTGGTTCAACTCCACAATCTTGTCGGAGGCTCCCAAGTGACACCTAGCCAATCTAGGAGACACCACTCTCCAAGAAGTAACAAATGGTGTGTTGATGATGAACTCCTTGCTCTTGTGCTTCAAATGATAGTCTCCCCAACACTCAACTCTCTCTCTTGGGATATGGATTTGGTGGAAAGAAGATTTGAGTGGAAAGCAACTTGGGAAGGCTAGAGATCAAGATTCATATGGTAAGAATGGAATATCTTGGCCTCAACACAAGTGTAGGTGGTTCTCTCATAGAAAATGTATGTTGGAAGTGTAGGTTAGATTCGATGGCTCTCTCTCGAATGAAGAGGAGGTGGATGGGTATATATAGCCTCCACACAAAATCTAACCATTACACACAACTTGCCAATCTCGGTGGGACCGAATTGATAAACTTCGGTCGGACCGATTCAGCAAATCTAGTGACCGTTAGGATTTTCGATTGGGACCGACATGCAACTCGGTAGGACCGATATGGTTAGGGTTAGGGCATAACGTAATCTCGGTGAGACCGATTACACAAAATCAGTGAGACCGATTTTGGTAATAAGCTAACTAGAGAGTTGGTCGAGAGTAAACTTCGGTGGGACGATTAGCTCATTTCGGTGAGACCGAAATGTTACGAAAAGAAGCAGAGAGTTTACATTGCAATCTCGGTGGGACCGATCGCTCATCTCGGTGGGACTGAAGCGTTACAAAGGAAAGCAGAGAGATTACAATCCCATCTCGGTGAGATCGAGATCCCTATCGGTGAGACCGATTTGCCTAGGGTTTGTGGCGGTGGCTATTGAAGGAAATATGCCCTAGAGGCAATAATAAAGTTATTATTTATTTCCTTATATCATGATAAATTTTATTATTCATGCTAGAATTGTATTAACGGAAACATAATACATGTGTGAATACATAGACAAGCAGTGTCACTAGTATGCCTCTACTTGACTAGCTCGTTAATCAAAGATGGTTATGTTTCCTAACCATAGACATGAGTTGTCATTTGATTAACGGGATCACATCATTAGGAGAATGATCTGATTGACATGACCCATTCCGTTAGCGTAGCACTTGATGCGTTTAGTATGTTGCTTATGCTTTCTTCATGACTTATACAAAGTTCTGCAACTATGAGATTATGCAACTCCGTTTACGGAGGAACACTTTGTGTGCTACCAAGCGTCTGGCGTAAATGGGTGATTATAAAGGTACTCTACAGGTGTCTCAAAAGTATATGTTGAGTTGGCATGAATCGAGATTAGGTTTTGTCACTCCGATTATCGGAGAGGTATCTCTGGGCCTTCTCGGTAATACACATCACATAAAGCCTTGCAAGCATTACAACTAATGAGTTAGTTGTGAGATGATGTATTCGGAGCGAGTAAAGAGACTTACGATAGCGAGATTGAACTAGGTATTGGATACCGACGATCGAATCTCGGGTAAGTAACATACCGATGACAAAGGGACAACGTATGTCGTTATCTTGGTTTGACCGATAAAGATCTTCGTAGAATATGTAGGAACCAATATGGGCATCTAGGTTCCGCTATTGGTTATTGACCAAGAATGGTTCTAGGTCATGTCTACATAGTTCTCGAACCCGTAGGAGTCCATGCAACAAGGTTTCGATGGCGGTTATATTATGAGTTTATGAGTTTTGATGTACGAAGGAGTTAGTCCCGGATGAGATCGGGGACATGACGAGAGTCTCGAAATGGTCGAGGCGTAAAGATCGATATATTGGACGACTATATTCGGAGTTGGAAAGGTTCGAATGATTGGGTATTTTAGATCTGGGAGAGTTACAGGAATTCGCCGGGGAAGTATTGGGCCTTATTGGGCCCTGCGGAAGAAGAGGGCTGCCTAGGGCAGGGCGCGCCCCAAGGCCTAGTCCGGGTGGACTGGGGAGGGCTCGCCCCTCCTTCCTTCCTTCTCCTTTCCTTCCTTCTCTCCTACTCCTACTAGGAAAGGAGAGTCCTACTCCGGTGGGAGTAGGACTCCCCCTGGTCGCCTCCTCCCTTGGCGGCCACCTCCTCCTTGCTCCTTTATATCACAGAGGGCAGGGGCACCCCATGACACACAAGTTGATCTGGATCGTTCCTTAGCGTGTGCGGTGCCCCTTCCACCATATTCCACTTGGTCATATCGTCGCGGAGCTTAAGCGAAAGCCTGCGCGGAGAAGTCATATCGTCGCGGAGCTTAAGCGAAGCCTGCGTCGGTGGAGCATCATCATCGTCCTGCCCCGTCGTCTTGTGGAACTCATCCCGACACTTTGCTGGATCGGTCGGGGATCGTCATCGAGCTGAGCGTGTGCGAGAACTCGGAGGTGCCGTCGTTCGGTGCTTGGATCGGTCGGATCGTGAAGGCGTCGACTACATCAACAGCGTTGTTATAGCGCTTCGCTTTCGGTCTCACAGTGCGTGGGCGGACACTCTCCCCTCTCGTTGCTATGCCATCACCATGGTCTTGCGTGATCGTAGGAATTTTTTGAAATTACTCGTTCCCCAATGATGGCATCGAGCCTGGTTTTATCGTTGATGTCATGTGCGAGTAGAACACAAGTGAGTTGTGGGCGATATAAGTCATCTGCTTACCAGCATGTCATACTTTGGTTGGCGGTATTGTGAGATGAAGCGGCCGGACCGACATTACAGCGTCTTGCTTCTGCGAGACTGGTTTCACCGCTTGAGCACTCGTTGCTTAAAGGTGACGGCGGGTGTCTCTCTCTCACTTTAGTTGAACCGAGTGTGGCTCGCCCGTTACTTGCGAAGGTTAAAACAGCACCAACTTGACAAACTATCGTTGTGGTTTTGATGCGTAGGTAAACGGTTCTTGCTCAGCCCGTAGCAGCCACGTAAAACTTGCAACAACAAAGTAGAGGGCGTCTAACTTGTTTTGCGGGGCATGTTGTGATGTGATGTGGTCAAGGCGTGATGCTATATTTTATTGTATGAGATGATCATGTTTTGTAACGAGTTATCGGCAATGGCGAGAACCATATGGTTGTCGCTTTATTGTATGAAATGCAAGCGCCATGTAATTGCTTTACTTTATCACTAAGCGATAGCGATAGTCGTAGAAGCAATAGTTGGCGAGGCGACAACGATGCTACGATGGAGATCAAGGTGTCGCACGGTGGCGATGGTGATCATGGCGGTGCTTGAGATGGAATCACAAGCACAAGATGATGATGACCATATCATATCACTTATCTTGATTGCATGTGATGTTTATCCTTTATGCATCTTATCTTGCTTTGTTTGTGGTAGCATTATAAGATGATCTCTCACTAAAATTATCAAAGTGTTCTCCTAGTATGCACCGTTGCTAAAAGTTAAGTAGTACCCGGACACCACGTGATGATCGGGTGTGATAAGCTCTCGTCCATCTACAGCGGGTGCAAGCCAGTTTTGCACCGCGGAATACTCGAGGTTAAACTTGGCGAGCCTAGCATATACAGATATGGTCTCGGAACACGGAGACCGAAAGGTCAGCGTGAATCATATAGTAGATATGATCAACATAGTGATGTTCACCATTGAAAACTACTCCATCTCACGTGATGATCGGTTATGGTTTAGTTGATTTGGATCACGTGATCACTTAGATGACTAGAGATGTCTATCTAAGTGGGAGTTCTTAAGTAATATGATTAATTGAACTTTAATTTATCATGAACTTAGTCTGGTAGTATTTTGCAAATTATGTTGTAGATCAATAGCTCGCGTTGTTGCTTCCCTATGTTTTGCTTCCCTATGTTTTTATATGTGTTCCTAGAAAATTGTATTGAAAATATTAGTAGCAATGATGCGGATTGGATCCGTGATCTGAGTTTATCCTCATTGCTGCCTGAAGAATTATGTCCTTGATGCACGCTAGGTAGCGGACCTATTGCAGGAAGCGGATCACGGGCGTTATGAGCGTTTGGCTAGCTCAATATGATGACTACTTGATAGTTTAGTGCACCATGCTTAAGCGGCTTAGAATCGGGACTTCAAATACGTTTTGAGCGTCATGGACCATATGAGATGTTCCAGGAATTGAAGTTAATATTTCAAGCAAATACCGAGTTAAGAGATATGAAATCTCCAACAAGTTCTATAGCTAAAGATGGAGAGAATCGCTCAACTAGTGAGCATGTGCTCAGATTATGCAGGTACTTCAATCGCTTGAATCAAGTGGAAGTTAATCTTCCGAGATAAGATAGTGATTGAAAGAATTCTCTAGTCACCATCACTAAGTTACTAGAACTTCGTGATGAACTATAGTATGCAAGGGATGGCGAAAATAATTCCCAAGCTCTTGGCGATGCTAAAATCGTGAAGGTAGAAATCAGAAAAAACATCAAGTGTTGATGGTTGACAATACCACTAGTCTCAAGGAAAAGGGCAAAGGAAGAAGGGAACTTCAAGAAGAGCGGCAAGCAAGTTGCTGCTCGGTGAAGAAGCCCAAATCTGGACCTAAGCACGAGACTAAGTGCTTTTTGCTGCTGGAACTAGTCCTTTGGGCGGAACTACCCCAAGTATTTGGCGGATAAGAAGGATGGCAAAGTGAACAAAGGTATATTTGATATACAGATTATTGATGTGTATTTTACTAGTGTTCGTAGCAACCCCTCGGTATTTGATCTGGTTAGGTTGCTAAAGAGTAGTAACTCGAAGCGGGAGTTGCAGAATGAGCAGAAACTAGATGAAGGGAAGTGGCGATGAGTGTTGGAAGTAGTTCCACGATTGATATGATCATCATCGGACCTCCCTATACTTTCGGGATTAGTGTTAAACCTAAATAAATGTTATTTGGTGTTTGCGTTGAGCATGAATATGATTTGATCATGTTTATTGCAAAGCGGTTATTCATTTAAAGTCAAAGAATAATTGTTGTTACTGTTTACATGAATAAAACCTTCAATGGTCATACACCCAATGAAAATAGTTTTCAATCACGGTTATTCATTTAAAGTCAAAGAATAATTGTTGTTACATTTAAATGAATAAAACCTTCGATGGTCATACACCCAATGAAAATAGTTTATTGGATCTCGATCGTAGTGATCGCATATTCATAATATTGATGCCAAAAGATGCAAAGTTAATAATGATAGTGCAACTTATTTGTGCCTTGCCGTTTAGAGTCATATTGGTGTAAAGCGCATGAAGAAACTCCATCTGATGGGATTTTGGAATCACTTGATTATGAATCACTTGATGCTTGCGAACCATGCCTTATGGGCAAGATGACTAAAGACTACATTCTCGGAACAATGGGCGAGCAAATGACTTATTGGAAATAATACATCTTGATGTATGCGGTCCGATGAGTGTTAAAGCTCACGGCAAATATCGTTATTTTCGACCTTCACGAGATGATTTGAGCGAGATATCGTATATCTTCTTGATGAAACATAAGTCTGAAATAGTTGAAAGGTTCAAAGAATTTCAGAGTGAAGTGGAAAAATCATCGTAACAAGAAAATAAAGTTTCTGTGTAACATCCCAAATTTTCAATTTGGAATGTTATACATTAGGTCATCATGCATATCATATTTTCTCGCATTTTTCGGTCCTAGAAATTTCCATAACTCAAGGACCCTCGGAGAAGTTGGAAGTTTCATTATTTTCATATTTGGGATTTTCCAAATTTTGAAAATAGGATCATTGGATTTACTTAAATTATCTTCATAAAGTTTTTCCTATAAAAAAATTTCGAGAGGGAATAATATGACTTTCCCAACATTTAGGAAAAATGAAGATATTATAAATAAACCAAATTTGGTTTTGGAAGATTTATTTTGCTTAGGCAAAAATGAGCTTTTTAAAAATGTATGCATGTATGCTGTTTTTAAAGTTCATTTTGTTAGACTCATTTTAGGAGTCGGGAAAATTTGTTTTATTTTATTTGGAGTTCATTTGGTATTTTTTTTATTTCATTTGGTTTAAATTTTTTTATTTAAAAAAAAAATCGCGCCCCCCACAGGCCAAGGCCCGGCCCGGCCCGACCAGCCGGGCCCAGGCCCGGCGCCTCCCGGCCCACCTCCCTCCTCCTCCTCTCTTGGCTGCTGTGGCAGTGTCCGCCCCGCCTGGCCCCGCCCTTGAGTCCCACCCGGCCAGCGCTCCCTTACCACTCCCAAGCCGGCCTCTCCCCCCTTTATAACCGCCCCCCCCTCTCTCACCTCACCCCTTGGGCCGCCCGCCACCCAGGCCCGGCCTTGAACCCCGCGCCGCCCAAGGGCCTTGCCGCCCCGCCGTTTTCCCCTTGCCCGCCGCCGGACCTCGCCGCCCCTCGCCTCCCGAGCCAGCCGGGACCTCCAGGCCCGCGGAGCCCCGGAGCCTGCCGGCGAGAGCCACGGAGGTAGCCCAGCGCCCGATCCGGTTTCCCTAAACCGATCCGGTTTATTTTAAAAATAAATAAATATGTTGGTTTTTAAAAAAAAACCTAGATTGGTTTATTTTTTGGTTTTCTTATTTATGACGTTCACGAACCGTTCGTTTCAATAAACGTGTTCGTTGGATTAGATTACATTAGCGAGCGTCCGCTATTTAAACCGTTAAATCGTTTTCTTTTAATCGGATTTAATCCGTTATTTTTGATTTGATTTGGATCCGATTTTCAAAACTGTTTTATTTCTCGCTCGTTTATCGGAATCAGGTGATTCAAGCGCTGGAGTTTAAGTAATGAAACCGCCGTTCGACTACCCTACTTTCACAGAGTTTTGCCACTGTGAAATTTTGACCTAATTTCAGATCGCTAAACGAAGTCGTTCTCCTCGAGTTTCGACTTTGGAGTTTATTTTGATTCGATTCTTTTGCAACCGGGGTTCTTAAGTTGAACTTTCTGGTTAGATCTTTTATTCGAGATTTCCTGTGCATTAGATGAGTACTTATTGTATGCTTGTTGTTTGTCTGCGTTAGATCACCGGTCGCGCTTGTTACTTGAATCTCTAGGTCTCGCGGATCATCGGCAAGGCAAGTAACACTGATCATACTCTTCTCATACCCAGTTTTATGCATTAGATCTATTCCTCAAACACTTGCATGGTTAGGATCTAATTAAATTGTGGGTTTGGGAAGTAGATTGAGTAGTACCTATTACTGTTTTACTTATGAAACCTTGGGAGTTACTTCTCGTTTGCTTGTTTATGCCATGCTATGCTAGTAGGCGTGGATTGGGTGAGTGAATATCCATGACAGATGTGAGATTGTTAATTAATGGTTTATCTAAGGTGGCAACCTAAACACACATCTGGGTGGATTGAGGCACTGGTTTCCATCGAGGACTTACTGTATTTCTTGGACCGCCACCCGGGCTCTAAGGGATCATAAGATTATTCAAGCTGGAAACTTCCGTGTGCAGCCACAAGCCAATTATGGGCTTTGGCGTAGTTGACTAAGTTGTGCGAACTCTTACGGGTAGGCTAGCTGATGTAGGGGATGTAGGTTGAGTGCGGTCTACCCACATGTAAGGTGCTAAGCGCTTACGAAAGACTATGTCTCGGTCATCCGTTTCTCAAACACCATGTAGTCACGAGAACCAAGCGGAGGCGATCGAGTCTTAATGGGGAAAAGTCATAAACCTCTGCGAGTGTATAAACTAATCATGATTAGCCGTGTCCCGGTTATGGACAATTTGAGTATCCTGTAATTGAATATCATGTGAATCTCAACATGTTACTTCTAAATAAAAGTTATTGGGTTTTGATGAGTACTTTTTAATTGGGATTGAGGATCTTGTCAACCATTCTCAATGTTTAACAACCACCATGATAGTTAAATAAAATTATTTCTTTGATGTAGGGAAAAATCAGCTTTATGCAAATGTAACCGTAGAGCCTTACCACCAGCCATATATGCATGTAGTGTAGGCTTATTCATTCATTGCTCTTATGTGTTACATTGCGGCATATTCCATGTCTTGACCCGTTTTGGGCTGCAACTTTTCACGTTGCGAGACTTTTAGAACTGACAGTAAGGTGTTAGGTCGTGGTTCTATACTCGATGATGCCGTTGGAGTTGATGGACTCGCTTATCTTCCAAGCCTTCATTGTTATTATTAGATGGCCTTAAGCCATATTTTGTATTCAGTTCCCTTGTGGACAACGATGTAATAAGTGTGTGATTGCTACTCTGCTATAAATCCTTGAAATCTTGTGTGGTGTCGGCATTCTTGATCCGGGGATGACGAGCACGAGACTTGATCCATTGAGTGCAGTCGCTCTGAGAGAATGGTATCGAGCCACGTTGGTATGAGACCACGACCACTAAGTTAAAGCCATAGATCACTCTCTCTTCCCATTTCTAACTCCTCATCTTTTCTACTCTCTTTAGGATGGCGGACCTTGAAGATCAAGTACACCCAACGGATGAAGGCACACCTTTTGGATTTCACTTGAAGGAAGTTACTAAGTACTGAACATTGGACTACCAAGCTTCACGGGACTTTCAGCGCCACTCTGCTGAAGAGGGGGCTGGAAGATTCATGCTCACGTTCGGGAAGGACATTAGCCCCAATCACCAAGCCTATAGATAGTGTTTTGATTGCACCAACTTGGAGTGCAGGAAAGAGCATGGCAGCTCACATCACCATGGGGCGCATTGGAGAAGTTTATCAAGAAGACCTCAAGGACACCATCTACCAGATTTGCGGACGCCGAGATGACAAGCTGGGACGTCGTCAACACCAAGAAGGATAGGTCCATTGCAGCTTTCATCCGAGTTAAATCAGCACATTCGGCCGGAGAACCAAATGTGCAATGACATGTTGGAGTTGCGAGAAGACAAAGGAAGGATCATCATTTGGAAGAAGAACTAAAGGCTACGCAAGGACTACATGGGCGAGATCGTAGCTCGGCAAGACACAATAACGATCTTAAATGCGAGATCGAAGAACTCAAGAAGAAGTTGGCGCTCGGGAATGAAGACCGGTATGTCGAATACCCAATCGACTACATCAACATCGGCGACACAGATTCGGATCCAAGTGAACCCAACTTTGGAGAGGAAGTGGAGCGGACATCATGGAGTCTTCCACGGTTCAAACTAGTAGAAGTCCCCCACATATTAGTAGTATTCCCCCCCCATGTAACATTTTAGTACCGCACTTTTGCGATAGTTAGATCGTTGTAAGCCCTTGTTTGATTGAATGAAGTGATTTTGTGTGTTTTTGCTCATGTGCATTTGGGTAGTGATTCCCCTTAGACCTCATTCTATTCTACATTTCTCTTCTCTTCTAAACCCTTGAGATGCCTCAGGGCGCGACCACGGATTCGTTTTCCCACGAGAGATCACCCAATTGATCCAGCAGCGAATACCTGATTCAAACATTGGTGCGAACAACAACAACAACAACAACAACAACAACCCACCGCCACCACCACCACTGCGGATCATCGACTCGTTTCCTTAGGTGAACCGCGGTGTATTCGATAACACCGAGCGATTGTAGCGGATGGTGGCTCCGCAAGATAGGAAGGGCTGACCACTGCGGGATGCCAGATGGAGAAAGAGTGAAGTTTGCAGCACATCAGCTAGAAGGACCCTTGGCGACATGGTGGGAGAATTTCACACCACTTACCCGTGAACAACATCACATGGGACCGGTTTGACAAGCTTTCGCTTTGCTCATGTTTGGCAGGAGCCATGGCCATGAAAAGCGTGAGTTTCCCAACTTCGCCAGGAGGAAGGGCTGTTGGCGGTATGTGGATGACTTTAGCAAATTAGCACGTTATGCCCCGGATAGCGTTGCTCTGGATCTGACTAAGCAGGAGAAGTTTCTAGAAGGACTGAATGATGAGTTGACATGCCGTTGATGGTAGCAAGTTTCAACAACTACCAGGAGTTAGTAGACCGAGCTCTCATGATTGAAGGAAGCGGCGACAAATTGAGAACCATAGCGGAAGTATGGACAAAGGAAGTATAACTCTGGATCAATGAAGCCCGTTATACCCTAAATCAGAATTCAGTTTGACATACCCATGGAGAGGTAATTAGCATAACCATAATGGCACCAAGAATGGGAGCAGGGAATGGAGGAAGCAGCGGACAGAATCGCACCAACCGTCTACACCATCCAAGGTAGACTGAGTCACATTACTTGCTTTAAGTGCATAAGGCTGGGCACTATGCAAATGACTGTCGAAGGCGAATGGAAATGGCAATGGATGCTCTGGAAAGAAGCCCAACCCTTTCAACAGGGGACAAGTGAACCACATTGATGTGGAGGAGGTTGAAGATCAGCCGATCACGATGTCGGTAAGTTTTGGTTAAGTCATTTCTGCGGTTGTTCTTTTTATCTTTGGTGCATCGCATTCATACATATCAAGGGATTTGTGGATAAGTACAAGTTACCAACCCAAGCCCTTAGGTCACCCATGCTAGTAACCTCACGGGAGGCAGTACATGGCTAGTAAATGGTGTGATCGATTGCCACTAAGTTGGACACTATGTTTTCCCCTCGGACCTAATAGTTACGGAATCCCAAGGATTGGATGTGATATTAGGAATGGATTGGTTATCAAAGTATGGAGGAAACATAGATTGTACCACAAGGTCAATTTTGCTCACCACACGGAAGGAAGAAGGATTAAGTATTATCACGGCACGAGCGAGGAGAGCACAAGTTAATTGCTTATCGAGGGTGATGCAGGAAGAAGTACCGGTGGTAAAGGATTATCTGATGTATTTCGGAAGAGTTGCGGGAATGCCGCGGATAGAGACATTGAGTTTTGATCGAGCTGTTGCGAGAACAGGCCCGATATCGAAGCGACCGTCTGAGGATGCCATAAAGGATTTGGCGGAAATCAAGAAGCAGATTAAGGAACTATTGGATAAAGGTTTTATCGCCCAAGTTCTTCACCTTGGGGATCACCCGTTTGTTAGTGGAGAAGAAGGATGGATCTTTGAGAATGGTTGTTGATTACCGTGGATTGAATGAAGTAACAATCAAGAACAAGTACCCACTACCTATGATAAATGATCTGTTTGATAAACTTGCAAGGAGCCAAAGTGTTTTCCAAGATCGATTCGATCGAGGGTACCATCGATTGAAGATTAAGGAGCAAGACATACCCAAGACAGCATTTACCACAAGATATGGACTGTATGAGTATACCGTTATGTCATTTGGATGACTAACGCACCAGCCTATTTCATGAACACGATGAACAAAGTGTTTATGGAGTTTTGGACAAGTTAAATCGTGGTGTTCATTGATGACATTTGATTTTCTCGAAGAATGAAGAGGAACACAAGGAACATTTGCGATTGGTTTTGGGGCGAGGAACACCGGTTGTATGCCAAGTTCAGCAAATGTGAGTTTTGGCTAAGGAAGTTGGATTTCTCGGACATGTTATATCCGGAGAAGGGATAGCTATTGACCCCACAAAGTTGAGACCGTAACCAAGTGGGAAGCACCAACGGCAGTTGGAGAGATTGAGTTTCCTTGGACTCGCGAGGATACTACCGAAGATTCATTGAGAATTTCTCAAGGATTGCAAAGCCTATGACTGAATTGTTGAAGAAGGAAAACAAATTCATATGGGTGAGGACTGTGAGGCAAGTTTTGGGAGTTGAAGAAAAGATTGGTTACCTCACGGTTTGATATTGCGAGATCAAACTAAGGATTATGAGGTGTATTGCGGCGCTTCACGTCGAGGACTTGGAGCCGTGCTTATGCAGGAAGGAAGAGTTGTTTCGTATGCTTCACGACAACTTAAGCCTCATGAGTTGAATTATGCCACTCATGATTTGGAGTTAGCAACCGTCGTGCATGCCTTGAAGTCGTGGAGACATTTTCTCATTGGAAATCATTGTGAAGTATATCGGATCACAAGAGTTTGAAGTACATCTTCACACGAAGGAGTTGAATCTCGGACAAAGGAGATGGTTGGAGCTAATCAAGGATTATGATATGAGATTGCATTATCACCCGGAAAGGCTAATGTTGTAGCGAGGCGCATTGAGCCGGAAGAGCCCGTCAATACCCTAATGATGGGAGGAATACCCAATGAGTTAGCGAGGGACCTTGAGAACTTTGTTTGGAAATAGTTCGAGAGGCTATATAGCAGCATTGGAGATTGATCGACAACGATGGACAAAATCGAGAAGCCCAAAAGCAGATAAGGAAGTTGCCTCTATAAAGGAGAAAATGAGCAAAGGAAAAGCTAAAGGATTTCGTGAGGATGAGCACGATACCCTATGGTTTGAAGACCGTGTTTATGTGCCCAATGACCAAGAGATCGGAAGTTGATTTTACAAGAGGCCCATGATTCACCTATTCGATTCACCGGAAATACCAAGATGTATTTGGATTTGAAGAATATCTTACGGTGGACGGAATGAAGAAGGATATTGCGAGTATGTAGCGGTTTGCGGCGTATGTCAAAAAGTAAAGCGAGCATCGAAGCGGCAGAGTTATTACAACCATTGCCGATACCGAATGGAAGTGGGATAAACTAGGCATGGATTTCATCACAGGTTTGCCAAAGACCCGTTCGAGGATATGACTCGATTTGGGTCATAGTCGACCGTTTGACCAAGGTAGCTCATTTCATTCGATCAAGACTACCTATAGCGATGCTAAGTTGGCAAAGATATACATGACCAGAATTGTGTGCTTACGGAGTTCGAGGAGCATCGTATCGAACGAGAGGAACCCAATTTACTTGAAATTTTGGAACGGTTACACGAAACATTGGGAACCCGATTGGAATTGATCTGACTTTCCACCCACAGACCGATGGACGGACGAGAGAGTCAATCAGATTTTGGAGGACATCTTTGAGAGCTTGTGCACTAGATTATGGATCTAGTTGGGATGATAATTTGCCGTATGCAGAATTTTCCTACAATAACAGTTACCAAACCAGCTTAAAGATGGCACCTTCGAGACTCTGTATGGAAGAAGGTGCGAGGACACCGTTGTCATGGGGAATGGCGGAGATCGTCGAGTTGTTTGGACCAGATTTGATTAAGTGCGAGCGAAGGTTAAGTTGATTGAGCGAGGCTCAAGGTAGCCCGATCCGGACAAAAGAGCTATGCGATTCAAAGCGCCAGCGATTGAGTATGAAGTGGAGCAGTATATCTCGAGTATCCCGCTTGAGAGTTAAAGTTTTGGAGTTAAAGGAAAGTTAGCACCCGTTTAGTTGGACCATATAAGATTTTGCAGCGCATGGGAGATTGCGTATAAGTTGGAATTGCGGAAGGACTGTCGGGAGTTCATGATGTATTCCATGTTTCTCGATTGAAGAAATGTCACCCGAGATAGCGGAGGTACCGTTAAGAGCCACGGTGCCCTTTGGAAGCAATTCAGTTGAAGGATGACTTGACATATGAGGAAAAACCGGTTAAGATTCTCGATTATGCGGTGAGTTACCGCAGCAAGGTTATCAAGTTTTGCAAAGTTCGGTGGAGCCACCACGAGGATGAAGCCACACAGGAAAGAGGAAGTTTTGTAGGACCACCCTCACCTATTTTCTAGCCAACCCGAATCTCGGTGAGATTCATCTTAAGGGGTAGGTTTGTAACATCCCAAATTTTCAATTTGGAATGTTATACATTAGAGTCATCATGCATATCATATTTTCTCGCATTTTTCCGGTCCTAGAAATTTCCATAACTCAAGGACCCTCGGAGAAAGTTGGAAGTTTCATTATTTTCATATTTGGGATTTTCAAATTTTGAAAATAGGATCATTGGTTACTTAAATTATCTTCATAAAGTTTTTCCTATAAAAAATTTGAGAGGAATAATATGACTTTCCCAACATTTAGGAAAAATGAAGATATTATAAATAAACCAAATTTGGTTTTGGAAGATTTATTTTGCTTAGGCAAAAATGAGCTTTTAAAAATTTATGCATGTATGCTGTTTTAAAGTTCATTTTGTTGACTCATTTTAGGAGTCGGGAAAATTTGTTTTATTTTATTTGGAGTTCATTTGGTATTTTTTTTATTTCATTTGGTTTAAATTTTTTTATTTAAAAAAAATTTGCGCCCATGGGCGAGGCCCAGCCAGCCGAGCCCAGGCCCGGCGCCTCCCGGCCACCTCCCTCCTCTTCCTCTCCTTGCCACCCTGCCTTGGTGTCCCGCCGCCGCCTGCCCGCCGCCCGAGTCCCGCCCGACCAGCGCTCCCCTTACCCCCTCCCCAGCCGGCCCTCCCCCCCCTTTATATGCCGCCCCCCCTCTCTCACCTCACCCCTTGGGCCGCCCGCCACCCGAGCCCGCCTTGAACCCTTGCCGCCGCCCAGGGCCCGCCCGCCGCCGTTTTCCCCTTGCCCGGCGCGGACCTCGCCGCCCCTCGCCTCCCGACCAGCCGGACCTCCAGGCCCGCGGGCCCCCGGAGCCTCGGCGGCCGAGCCACCGGAGGTAGCCCGCCCGATCCGGTTTTCCCTAAACCGATCCGGTTTATTTTAAAAAAAATATATGTTCGGTTTTTAAAAAAACCTAGATTGGTTTTATTTTTTGGTTTTCTTATTTATGACGTTCACGAACCGTTCGTTTCAATAAACGTGTTCGTTGGATTAGTTACATTAGCGAGCGTCCGCTATTTAAATCGTTCGTCGTTTTTCTTTTAATCGGATTTAATCCGTTATTTTTCGATTTGATTTGAGATCCGATTTTCAAAACTGTTTTATTTCTCGCTCATTTATCGAATCGGGTGATTCAAGCGCTGGAGTTTAATGTGAAACCGCCGTTCGACTACCCTACTTTCACGAGTTTTGCCACTATGAAATTTTGACCTAATTTCAGATCGCTAAACGAGTCGTTCTCCCTCGAGTTTCGACTTTCGGAGTTTATTTTGATTGATTCTTTTGCAACCAGGGTTCTTAAGTTGAACTTTCTGGTTAGATCTTTTATTCGAGATTTCCCTGTGCATTAGATGAGTACTTATTGTATGCTTGTTGTTTATCTGCGTTAGATCACCGGTCCGCCGCTTGTTACTTGAATCTCTAGGTCTCGCGGATCATCGACAAGGCAAGTAACACTGATCATACTCTTCTCATACCCAGTTTATGAATTAGATCTATTCCTCAAACACTTGCATGGTTAGGATCTAATTAAATTGTGGGTTTGGGAAGTAGATTGAGTAGTACCTATTACTGTTTTACTTATGAAACCTTGGGAGTTACTTCTCGTTTGCTTGTTTATGCCATGCTATGCTAGTAGGCGTGGATTGGGTGAGTGAATATCCATGACAGATGTGAGATTGTTAATTAATGGTTTATCTAAGGTGGCAACCTAAACACACATCTGGGTGGATTGAGGCACTGGTTTCCATCGAGGACTTGCTGTATTTCTTGGACCGCCACCCGGGCTCTAAGGGATCATAAGATTATTCAAGCTGGAAACTTCCGTGTGCAGCCACAAGCCAATTATGGGCTCTGGCGTAGTTGACTAAGTTGTGCGAACTCTTACGGGTAGGCTAGCTGATGTAGGGGATGTAGGTTGAGTGCGGTCTACCCACATGTAAGGTGCTAAGCGCCACGAAGACTATGTCTCGGTCATCCGTTTCTCAAACACCATGTAGTCACGAGAACCAAGCGGAGGCGATCGAGTCTTAATGGGAAAAGTCATAAACCTCTGCGAGTGTATAAACTAATCATGATTAGCCGTGTCCCGGTTATGGACAATTTGAGTATCCTGTAATTGAATATCATGTGAATCTCAACATGTTACTTCTAAATAAAAGTTATTGGGTTTTGATGAGTACTTTTTAATTGGGATTGAGGATCTTTGTCAACCATTCTCAATGTTTAACAACCACCATGATAGTTAAATAAAATTATTTCTTTGATGTAGGAAAAATCAGCTTTATGCAAAGCGTAGTAGTAGAGCCTTACCACCAGCCATATATGCATGTAGTGTAGGCTTATTCATTCATTGCTCTTATGTGTTACATTGCGGCATATTCCATGTCTTGACCCGTTTCGGGCTGCAACTTTTCACGTTAGAGACTTTTGAACGACGAGTAAGGTGTTAGGTGCGTGGTTCTATACTCGATGATGCCGTTGGAGTTGATGGACTCGCTTATCTTCCAAGCCTTCGCTGTTATTATTAGATGGCCTTAAGCCATATTTTGTATTCAGTTCCTTGTGGACAACGATGTAATAAGTGTGTGATTGCTACTCTGCTATAAATCCTTGAAATCTTGTGTGGTGTCGGCATTCTTGATCCGAGGATGACGAGCACGGAGACTTGATCCATTGGTCAGTGGCGCTACATTCTGCGATCGATCGCGGAGGCGAATAATTGAGTTCTGAGTTTGGTCTTCAATTAAAATAATGTGGAATAGTTTCACAGCTCCATACACTGGAACACCACAATGTTATGGTGTGTCGAGCGTCGTAACCGCACTTTATTGGATATAGATGCGATCTATGATGTATCTTACCGATTTACCACTATCGTTTTGGGGTTATGCATTAGAGACAGCTGCATTCACGTTTAATAGGGCACCATCTAAATCCGTTGAGATGACACCTTGTAGTATGAACTATGGTTTAGCGATAAACCTAATATATCGTTTCTTAAAAGTTTGGAGTTGTGATGCTTATGTGAAAAAGTTTTCACTGATAGCTCGAACCCAAATCGAGAATCGTCTTCATAGAATACCCAAAAGAAAATGTTGGGTACACCTCCTATCACAGATCCGAAGGCAAGTTTTTCGTTGCTAAGATGGATCCTTTCTAGAAGAAGTTTCTCTCGAAAGAAGTGAGTGGGAGGAAAGTAGAACTTGATGAGGTAATTGTACCTTCTCCTTATTGGAAAGTAGTTCATCACAATCAGTTCGGTGATTCTTACACCAATTAGTGAGGAAGTTAATGATGATGATCATGAAACTTGAGATCAAGTTGCTACCAAACCTCGTGGGTCTTCGGAGTAAGATCCGCTTTTGAGTGATGCGGTAATCATCATGCGGAAGTCATGTTACTAGAACATGATGAAACCTACGAACTATGAGAAGCGATGATGAGCCAGATTCATGAAATGGCTTGAGACCATGAAATCGAGATAGGATCCATGTATGAGAACAAAGTATGGACTTTGATTGACTTGCTCGATGATCGACAAGCCATGTTAAATAAATGGATCTTAAAGAGGAAGGCGGACAACGATAGTAGTGTTACTATCTACAAAGCCCGACTTGTCACAAAAGGTTTCGACAAGTTCAAGGTGTTGACTACAATGAGATTTTCTCAAGCGTATGGCGATGCTTAAATCTGTCAGAATCATGTTGCAATTGCCACATTTATGAAATCTGGCAAATGGATGTAAAAACTACATTCTTTAATGGATTTATTAAAGAAGAGTTGTATATGATGCAACAAGAAGGTTTTGTCAATCCTAAAGGAGCTAACAAAATGCATAGCTCAGTGATCCATCTATGGTGGTGCAAGCATCTCGGAGTTGGAATAAGCGCTTTGATAGTGTGATCAAAGCATATGGTTTTATCTGGACTTTTGGAGAAGCACTGTATTTACAAGAAAGTGAGTGGGAGCACTACAGCATTTACGATAAGTATATGTGAATGACATATTGTTGATCGGAAATAATGTAGAATTATTACGCAAAGCATAAAGGGTATTTGAAAGGAGTTTTTCAAGGAAGGACCTCGGTGAAGCTGCTTACATATTGAGCATCAAGATCTATAGAGATAGATCAAAGGCGCTTGATAAGTTTTCAATGAATACATACCTTGACAAGATTTTGAAGTAGTTCAAAATGGAGCAGTCAAAGAAAGAGTTCTTTCTGTGTTACAAGGTGTGAGATTGAGTAAGACTCAAAACCCGACCACGGCGAGAAGATAGAAAGAGAATGAAAGTCATTCCCTATGCATCAGCCATAGGTTCTATAAAGTATGTCATCTTGTGTACCAGATCTATTGCATACCCTACCACTAAGCTTGGCAAGGGGCGCAATAGTGATCTAGGAGTAGATCAATGGACAGCGGTCAAAATTATCCTTAGTAAAATAAGGATATGTTTCTCGATTATGGAAGTGAAACAAGGTTAGCAGTAAAGGGTTACGTCGATGCAAGTTTTAACACTAATCTAGATGACTCGAGTCTCAATCTGGATACATATTGAAAGTGGGAGCAATTAGCTAGAGTAGCTCCGTGCGAGCATTATAGACATAGAAATTTGCAAAATACTTACGACTCTGAATGTAGCGGACCGTTGACTAAAATTATCTCACAAGCAAAACATGATCACACCTTAGTACTCTTTGGGTGTTAATCACATAGCGATGTGAACTAGATTCTTGACTCTAGTAAACCCTTTGGGTGTTGGTCACATGTCGATGTGAACTATAGGTGTTAACCACATATAGATGTGAACAATTGATGTTAAATCACATGGCGATGTGAACTAGATTATTGACTCTAGTGCAAGTGGGAGGCGAAGGAAATATGCCTAGAGGCAATAATAAAGTTATTATTTATTTCCTTATATCATGATAAATGTTTATTATTCATGCTAGAATTGTATTAACGGAAACATAATACATGTGTGAATACATAGACAAGCAGTGTCACTAGTATGCCTCTACTTGACTAGCTCGTTAATCAAAGATGGTTATGTTTCTAACCATAGACATGAGTTGTCATTTGATTAACGAGGATCACATCATTAGGAGAATGATCTGATTGACATGACCCATTCGTTAGCGTAGCACTTGATCGTTTAGTATGTTGCTTATGCTTTCTTCATGACTTATACAAAGTTCCTGCAACTATGAGATTATGCAACTCCGTTTACGGAGGAACACTTTGTGTGCTACCAAGCGTCTAGCGTAAATGGGTGATTATAAAGGTACTCTACAGGTGTCTCCAAAGTATATGTTGAGTTGGCATGAATCGAGATTAGGTTTTGTCACTCCGATTGTCGGAGAGGTATCTCTGGGCCTTCTCGGTAATACACATCACATAAAGCCTTGCAAGCATTACAACTAATGAGTTAGTTGTGAGATGATGTATTACGGAGCGAGTAAAGAGACTTACGTAGCGAGATTGAACTAGGTATTGGATACGACGATCGAATCTCGGGTAAGTAACATACCGATGACAAAGGGACAACGTATGTAGTTATGCGGTTTGACCGATAAAGATCTTCGTAGAATATGTAGGAACCAATATGGGCATCTAGGTTCCGCTATTGGTTATTGACCAGAATGGTTCTAGGTCATGTCTACATAGTTCTCGAACCCGTAGGGTCCATACGCAACAGGTTTCGATGGCAGTTATATTATGAGTTTATGAGTTTTGATGTACCGAAGAGTTGAGTCCGGATGAGATCGGGGACATGACGAGAGTCTCGAAATGGTGAGGCGTAAAGATCGATATATTGGACGACTATATTGGAGTTGGAAGGTTCGAATGATTGGGAATTATTTTGAATGCGGGAGTTACAGGAATTCGCCGGGAAATATTGGGCCTTATTGGGCCTGCAGGGAGGAAGAGGGCTGCCTAGGGCAGGCGCGCCCCAAGGCCTAGTCCGGTGGACTAGGGGAGGGCTCGCCCCTCCTTCCTTCCTTCTCCTTTCCTTCCTTCTCTCCTACTCCTACTAGGAAGGAGAGTCCTACTCGGTGGGAGTAGGACTCCCCCCCTAGTCGCCTCCTCCTTGGCGGCCACCTCCTCCTTGCTCCTTTATATCTCAGGGGCAGGGGCACCCATGACACACAAGTTGATCTGGATCGTTCCTTAGCAGTGTCGGTGCCCCCTTCCACCATATTCCACTTCGGTCATATCGTGCGGAGCAAAGTGAAAGCCCTGCGCCGGAGAAGTCATATCGTCAGCGGAGCTTAAGCGAAGCCCTGCGTCGGTGGAGCATCATCATCGTCCTGCGCCCGTCGTCTTGTGGAACTCATCCCGACACTTTCTGGATCGGTCAGGGGATCGTCATCGAGCTGAGCGTGTGCGAGAACTTCGGAGGTGCGTCGTTCGGTGCTTGGATCGGTCGGATCGTGAAGGCGTCGACTACATCAACAGCGTTGGTATAGCGCTTCGCTTTCGGTCTCACAGTGCGTGGGCGGACCTCTCCCCTCTCGTTGCTATGCCATCACCATGGTCTTGCGTGATCGTAGGAATTTTTTGAAATTACTCGTTCTCTGATGGCATCGAGCCTGGTTTTATCGTTGATGTCATGTGCGAGTAGAACACAAGTGAGTTGTGGGCGATATAAGTCATCTTGCTTGACATGTCATACTTTGGTTCGGCGCTATTGTGAGATGAAGCGGCCCGGACCGACATTCTGTATGCGCTTCTGCGAGACTGGTTTCACCGCTTGAGCACTCGTTGCTTAAAGGTGACGGTGGTGTCTGTCTCTCTCACTTTAGTTGAACGAGTGTGGCTCGCCGGTCCTTGTGAAGGTTAAAACAGCACCAACTTGACAAACTATCGTTGTGGTTTTGATGCGTAGGTAGAAGCGGTTCTTGCTCAGCCCGTAGCAGCCACGTAAAACTTGCAACAACAAAGTAGAGGGCGTCTAACTTGTTTTGCGGGGCATGTTGTGATGTGATGTGGTCAAGGCGTGATGCTATATTTTATTGTATGAGATGATCATGTTTTGTAACGAGTTATCGGTGGCTGGCGAGAACCATATGGTTGTCGCTTTATTGTATGAAATGCAAGCGCCATGTAATTGCTTTACTTTATCACTAAGCGATAGCGATAGTCGTAGAAGCAATAGTTGGCGAGGCGACAACGATGCTACGATGGAGATCAAGGTGTCGGCCGGTGGCGATGGTGATCATGGCGGTGCCGGAGATGGAATCACAAGCACAAGATGATGATGACCATATCATATCACTTATACTTGATTGCATGTGATGTTTATCCTTTATGCATCTTATCTTGCTTTGTTTGGCGGTAGCATTATAAGATGATCTCTCACTAAAATTATCAAGAAGTGTTCTCCACAGTATGCACCGTTGCTAAAAGTTAGTAGTACCGGACACCCGTGATGATCGGGTGTGATAAGCTCTCGTCCATCTACAGCGGGTGCAAGCCAGTTTTGCACCAGCGGAATACTCGGGTTAAACTTGGCGAGCCTAGCATATCTGAGATATGGCCTCGGAACACGGAGACGAAAGGTTGAGCGTGAATCATATAGTAGATATGATCAACATAGTGATGTTCACCATTGAAACTACTCCATCTCACGTGATGATCGAACATGGTTTAGTTGATTTGGATCACGTAAACACTTAGATGACTAGAGAGATGTACATCTAAGTGGGAGTTTTTAATATGATTAATTGAACTTTAATTTATCATGAACTTAGTACTGATAGTATTTTGCTTGTCTATGTTTCTTTGTAGATAGATGGCTCGTCTTTGTTGTTAAGTTGAATTTTAATCGTTCCTTGAGAAAGCAAAGTTGAAAGATGATGGTAGCAATTACGGACTGGGTCCGTAACTGAGGATTATCCTCATTGCTGCACAAAAAGAATTACGTCTGGAAGCACATTTGGGTGCGAACCTCTTGCGGAGCTGCACGGAAGTTGTGAGCGTCACGGCAAAGCAAAGTGATGACTACTCTATAGTTCGATGTGCCATGCTACGGCTTAGAACCGGGTCTTCAACGATGTTTTGAGCGTCATGGAGCATATGAGATGTTCGAGGAGTTGAAGTTAATATTTCAAGCAAATGCGGATTGAGAGATATGAAGTCTCGATAAGTTCTATAGCTGCAAGATGGAGGAGAATAGTTACGTCGGTGAGCACATACTCAAAATATGGGTATAATAATCACTTAATTCAGCTGGGAGTTAATCTTCCAGATGATAGTGTCATTATTGAGAATTCTCAATCACTGCCACCAAGCTACAAGAGCTTCGTGATGAACTATAATATGCAAGGAATGACTAAGACAATTCTGAGCTCTTACAATGCTAAAAAGCATGGAGGTAGAAATCAAGAAAGAGCATCAAGTGTTGATGGTCAACAAGACCACTAGTTTCAAGAAAAAGGGCAAAGGGAAGAAGAAGAAACTTCAAAAAGAACAGCAAGAAAGTTGCTGATCAAGAGAAAAACCCAAGTGCTGGACCTAAACCTGGCGAGGTGTTTTCTTGCAAGCGGTGGACCTTTGGAGCGGAACTGCCCCAAGTATTTGGCGGATAAGAAGGATGGCAAGGTGAACAAAGGTATATGTGATATACATGTTATTGATGTGTACCTTACTAGAGCTCGTAGTAGCTTTGGGTATTTAATCTGGTTACATTGCTAATATTTGCAACTCGAAACATGGACTACGGAATAGGCGAGCCCGGCAAAGGGCGAGGTGACGATCTTGGCGTGGGAAAAGGTTCCAAAGTCAATGTGATCGCTGATTGACACGCTACCTCTACATCTACCGGGATTAGTTTTAGACCTAAATAATTGTTATTTGGTGCCAGCGTTGAGCATGAACATTATATCTGGATCTTGTTTGATGCGAGGCGGTTATTCATTAAATCGAGAGAATAATGGTTGTTCTATTTATATGAGTAATATCTTTTATGGTCATCGCCCTTGAAGAATGGTCTATTCTTGTTGAATCTCGGCGGTAGTGATACACATATTCATAATGTCGAAGCCAAAGATGCAGAGTTGATAATGATAGTGCAACTTATTTGTGTACTTGCCGTTTAGGTCATATCGGTGTAAAGCATGAAGAAACTCCATACGGATGGACTTTTGGAATCACTTGATTATGAATCACTTGGTACTTGCGAACCGTGCCTCATGGGCAAGATGACTAAACACCGTTCTCCGGTTGTATGGAGAACAACAGACTTGTTGGAAATCATACATCTGAGATGTGTGGTCCGATGAATGTTGAAGCTTCGTGGCGGATATCGTTATTTTCTCACCTTCACAGATGATTTAAGCGAGATATGGGTATATCTACTTGATGAAACATAAATCTGAAACATTTGAAAAGTTCAAAGAATTTGAGTGAAGTTGAAAATCATCGTAACAAGAAAATAAAGTTTCTACAATCTGATCGTGGAGGAGAATATTTGAGTTCTGAGTTTGGTCTACATTTGAAGCAATGCGGAATAGTTTAGCAACTCACGCCACAAGAACACCACAGCGTAATGGTGTGTCGAGCGTCATGTCGTACTTTACTAGATATGGTGCGATCTATGATGTCTATTTCCGATTTACCTTATCGTTTTGGGGTTATGCTTTAGAGGCGGCGCATTCACGTTAAATAGGACACCATCAAAATCCGTTGAGGCGACACCTTATGAACTATGGTTTAGCAAGAAACCAAAGTTGTCGTTCTGAAAGTTTGGGGTTGCGATGCTTATGTGAAGAAACTTCAACTGATAAGCTTGAACCCAAATCGGAAAATGTGTCTTCATAGGATACCCAAAGGAGACAGTGGGTATACCTTCATCACAGATCGAAGGCAAGACATTCGTTGCTAAGAATGGATCCTTTCTAGAAGGAGTTTCTCTCGAAAGAAGTGAGTGGGAGGAAAGTGGAACTTGATGAGGTAATAGTACCAGCTCCATTATTGGAAAGTAGTTCATCACAATCAGTTTACGTA
Organism: Aegilops longissima; assembly: GCA_021605205.1. Lineage (NCBI taxonomy): Eukaryota > Viridiplantae > Streptophyta > Magnoliopsida > Poales > Poaceae > Aegilops > Aegilops longissima. Next base: position 34,002 of record JAHIAM010005369.1, read on the forward strand.
ACAACTACACCGATTAGCGAGGAAGATAATGATAATGATCATGAAACTTCAGATCAAGTTGTCCTTGAACTTCCGTAGATCAACGAGAATAAAATCCGCACCGAGTGAATACGGTAATCCTATTCTGAAGTCATGCTACTAGATCATGGTGAACCTACGAACTATGAAGAAGCGATGGTGAGCCCAGATTCCATAAAATGGCTTGAAGCCATGAAATCTGAGATGGGATCCATGTATGAGAACAAAGTATGGATTTTGGTAGACTTGCGATGATGGCAAGCTATTGAGAATAAATGGATCTTTAAGAAGAAGGCTGGCTGATGGTAATGTAGCATCTACAAAGCTCGACTTGTTGCAAAAGGTTTTCGACAAGTTCAAGGGGTTGACTACGATGAGACTTTCTCACCGTAGCGATGCTTAAGTCTGTCACGAATCATGTTAGCAATTGCCGCATTTTATGATTATGAAATTTGGCAAATGGATGTAAAAACTGCATTCTTGAATGGATTTCTAGAAGAAGAGTTGTATATGATGCAACCGGAAGGTTTTGTTGATCAAAGGGTGCTAACAAAGTGTGCAAGCTCAACGATCAATTTATGGTGCAGGTGCAAGCCTCTCGGAGTTGGAATAAGCGTTTTGATAGTGTGATCAAAGCATATGGTTTTATCTGAGACTTTGGAGAAGCTTGTATTTACAAGAAAGTGAGTGGGAGCTCTGTAGCATTTCGATATTATATGTGGACGACATATTGTTGATTGGAAATGATATAGAATTTCTGGATAGCATAAAAGGATACTTGAATAAAAGTTTTTCAATGAAAGACCTCGGTGAAGCTGCTTACATATTGGGCATCAAGATCTATAGAGATAGATCAAGGCGCTAATTGGACTTTCAAAGCACATACCTTGATAAAGTTTTGAAGAAGTTCAAAATGGATCAGGCGAAAAAGGTTTTTACACGTGGTACAAGGTATAGATTGAGTCGGACTCAATGCCGACCACAGCGAGAAGATAGAGAAAATGAAAAATGTTCCTATGCTTCACCATAGGCTCTATCATGTATGCAATGCTGTGTACGGACACGACATATGCTTAGGTAAGCTTGGCGGGAAGGTACCAAAGTAATCGAGTGGATCAACGGGACGCGATCAAGAACATCTGAAATACGAAAAGGACTAAGGATATGTTTCGTATATGGAGGTGACAAAGAGCTAGTAAGTAAATGGTTACGTCGATGCAAGCTTTGACCTTGATCCGGACGATTCTAAATCGCAAAACGGATCGTATTTTTATTAAGCGGTGGAAGTCTCGGTTGGTGCAGTTCTAAACAAAGCGTCGTGGCGGGATCTACATGTGAGCGGAGTACATAGCTGCTTGGGCAGCAAAATGAAGAATGCGGATGAAAGAGTTCATTCGATCGGTGTCATACCTAGTGCATCGGGACCAATGAAGATCTTGTGACAATGACGGTGGAATTGCCTTGGCAAGGAATCAGATTTCTGAGGACCAAGCATATCAGAGGCGCTTCAATTCCATTGGGACCAAGTCCAAGTGGGAGACATAGAGATTTGCAAAATACATACGGATCTGAATGTTGCAGACCGTTGACTAAGCCTCTTCCACGAGCAAAACATGATCACACCAAGACTCCATGGGTGTTAGAATCATTCTTGTGTAATCTAGATTATTGACTCTAGTGCAAGTGGGAGGCTGAAGGAAATATGCCCTAGAGGCAATAATGAAGTTATTATTATTTCCTTATATCATGATAAATGTTTATTATTCATGCTAGAATGTATAACAGGAAACATAATACATGTGTGAATACATAGACAAAGCAGATAGTCACTAGTATGCTCTACTAGACTAGCTCATTAATCGAAGATGGTTATGTTTCCTAACCATAGACATGTGTTGTCATTTGATTAATGGGATCACATCATTAGGAGAATGATGTGATTGACATGACCCATTTAGTTAACAGCACTTGATTGTTTAGTATGTTGCTTATGCTTTCTTCATGACTTATACAAAGTTCACGCAACTATGAGATTATGCAACTCCGTTTACGGAGGAACACTTTGTGTGCTACCAAGCGTCTGTAACGTGTGCTGGGTGATTATAAAGGTACTCTACAAGTGTCTCCAAAAGTATATGTTGAGTTGGCATGATGAGATTAGGTTTTGTCACTCCGATTGTAGGAGAGGTATCTCTGAGGCCTTCTCGGTAATACACATCACATAAGCCTTGCAAGCATTGCAACTAATGAGTTAGTTGTGAGATGATGTATTACGGAGCGAGTAAAGACTTACACCGTGCGAGATTGAACTAGGTATTGGATACCGAAGCGATCGAATCAAGTAAATACCTGATGACAAAGGGAACAACGTATGTTGTTATGCGGTTTGACCGATAAAGATCTTACGTAGAATATGTAGGAACCAATATGGGCATCCAGGTTCCGCTATT